>OMLB01020996.1:0-19272 GCA_900302555.1 Myripristis jacobus
GTGGAGAGACATTTGTTTCTAGGGGAGGCAGAGAGTAGATGAGCCTATGATGATGGCTGCTCATATTTGGTACTTCTTGCTTCAGGATGGAGAAGGTCTTTTTCCACCTGTCCCTTTCCTCTCTTTCCTGTTAAAAACAAATTCCAGAAGCAATGGAGGCCTTATAAACAAGATGTCAGTCAGAAATGTACACCACATTGTCAGTTTATATCTGAGATGTGAATTTCACAGGATGCAGCTTCATTGATCATCTATCCATCCAGTCACCCTCCCATTTTCCATACCTGCAGGCATCCTGACCCATCTACTCTCTGCATCCCCTAGAGACAAATGTGCCACCAGTATGTTCACTTTGACACACACACACACACACTCTAACGACAAAGTGATTGTTTTAAGTTGTGGCGTAGTGAGACACGAAGTTAACTGTGGGTCACAGCTCTCAGAAATTAGATCATGTCCCACCTAAATAGCTAAATTTGTAGGTTTTCCTCACAAAGCTACCTAAAGTCAAGTCAAGTAAGGTCAGCTGATATCAGCATTTGATTATTTGATTTAATAGAGTTGAACTGGATATTACACAAACATATGGTCCTCATTTGCTTGATACATTAGGAGGCCCCTATATAGATAGTACAATGGCCTTGTTCTGTCCCTGTGTGTCTTTCTGCCCCTCTCTCTCTCTCTCTCTCTCTCTCCCTCTTTTTCTCTTTCTCTCTCAGTTTTCTCTCAGCATGGGTGTGAATTAGCTTCATCCATTGGGGTCAATGTGCGCACGCAGAGAAGAAGTTACCATGTAAAAAGTGTCAAGATGATCTCACCTCACATCCACATTCACAGTTGCACCTCTCACCCCAGGAATAGTTATCATTCCCAGTTTCAGCGCACCCCAGGTGATTAGCTAATAATGGAATTCAAGCCAAAAAAAGAATAGATACTTGGCTAGTGAGAAAAAGGCTCAGCTTCAATTCATTACATCCTCAGAAACTTGTTTGGAGATTGATTTGTGCGATAAAACTGCTGTGTCTCCAGGACTCGGATTATTGATGGAGTTCAGTTTGTCAGAGATTGGATTTGTTGTGTTGTGTACAGAAGCGATAGAGAGATCAATCCACCCGCTCACTATGAATCATCAAAGGACTCCTGGATCTCACAATAGCCAGATGATTTTTCAATGAGGACCCTAAAAAGAAATAGAATCTCAACTCAGGCTTTATTTTAATGTAAACAGTGTTGTTGTGATGTAGTAACTAACCAGAACTGATTCTGGCTGCCAAACCCATGGTGGAGTGGTGGTTTCCTGTAGCAACAGAGGCGTTTGATTGTTCCTTCTCATCAGACTGAGATACCTGCAAATATAGTGTGCCATGTAAATGATCTATGATTGGATAATAAACCCTTGCTTTAATCTAAATCTACTGAAAGCAGAAAAGACATGAGAACTCTTCTGGGTTCACACAGGGAACAAAAATTTACAAGAGCTAGAATATGTAGGGAAGAGATGTTTAGTAATAATAAAAGTCCTCTATTTAACTTTGGGGATCAAGCTGTTAATTGAATGGATAAATACAATTATTACAGTTAGTTTTATAATGTTTAAAATCTCTCAGCATTGGCTTGTGCAGAAAGTGAGTCTAGGAAAAGTCATGGAGGAACATTTATTTTGAAAGCTCAGACACTTAACTTCTGATAGTCAACCAAAAGTCAACTGACCACAGCTTGGCTTTTCCTTGGCCCGGATGTTAACTGGTACTTATTCACAGACACTCAGGTGCTAGGTCGCTTACATCTGACTTCAAATCTCTCTTGTATGTCCCACGGTCACAACTAAAGCTGTAAAGGTGACAGAGCCTTTGCAGTTGCTGCACCACCTTCGTGGAACCATTTGCTGTTAGACATTAGATGTGTTCCCTCCATCTCTATTTTTAAATCTAGGCAAAAGACACATTTTTATTTGCTGGCCATCTTGGCCCACTAATCTTTTGATCTGTTGTCATGTGTGTAACTTTGTATTTGTCCCTTGTTTATTTATTTTTAGAAGAAGAAGAAGCTTTATTGTCATTGTGCAAGATACAATGAAATTTCGTTTAGCAGCAATTCTTGTAGCAGCAACAATCGTAGAGTTTTAATCTTAACTTTGTATTTAATATCCTTTGTACAGCATTTTGGCACTGTTGTCTTGTAAAGCACCTCGGTCAGCTTGAGCTGTGTTTAAATGTGCTCTATAAATAAACTTTACTTACTTTATGTACTTATTTTTCTGGAGTAAAGTGAAAGTACTGATGAGAATGTCCTTCAGCAAAGTATACTATATTGCTTCAAAGGGACTTAGTCAAGTAGGTGCACCTAGGTAACACGTACTAACCATATACTAACCACTGCAGTGTAAAAAGTACAGTAGAAACTTTGCTTTCAAATGTACTGGGTTAGATGAATAAATATTTCCCAACAAGGAAAATTTATTTTATAAAAAGTCTTTGAGCAAAAGGAGTAATTTTCTGCATGTGTATGTATAGATTTTTTGGGTGGTATTGCCACCCTGCTGCAGTGCAGTGCTTTATCTGATGAGACCATCAGCTACTGTGAGCGACATTGTCTGACAATGTTCGGTGCCTCACTCCTCCATGCTCACTCGGCATGCTGGTATTGATTACTTTTCCTGATTTGATCTCCCTCCTCCGTTCCCCTGTTCAGCTACACTCAATCTCCCCAGCAGTGGGAAGCACTGACAGCTATATCAACCTGCTCAACATACACTGGTAGCACAAAGGGGTAAGACAAGAAAGAGGAAGGGTGACAAAGAGACAAAGAAAGAGTGAGGTGAAGCAACAGAGAGTAAGGGATGGTGAGAGACAAAGAAAGAGAAAGAGGAGGCAGAGAGTGCAAATGAAGAAGCAAAGATGTAAGAACAGATCTTGCTGAGTAAAAGAGACAATACAAGAATGATAGAGAGGAAGATAAAATGACCAAGAGCCCTAGGACTGATTGAAAGATTGAATATAAGGAGAAAAACAAACAAAAAAACATGTGTACAAATGTAACTGAAAGTTGCTGTACTTGGTGTGTCCTCTTGTAATTTTCTTTGGACCGTCAAGGGGTGACTTCATCTGCTGTAGCTTTGTGACCAAAAGTCTCTAAATGTGACCAAAAACCACAATGGCAAGATGACAGCAGCATGGAACAATCAGTTTTAGGTTGTGAAATTTTCTGTTTTGGAAATGCGGAGACCCAAAACAAGTTTGAAAACTCCTTGTTTGAGAGGTGACCTTGTCCACCGTACCCGCTTGTCTACCTGTGACTTGGGCCAGGTGGTTCTGTCAGGCCGTCAGGGCCGAGTGGGTCAGAGAAACAACATTTCCTAACATTCTGTTGCTTTAATAAGACTCATTAATATACCGCATGTGTCACCGGCAGCGTCTGACTGCGTCCCCTCTGGGCTGGGCTACTGTTGGCATGACATGAGTTAAGGACACACACATTCACTGAATCTAGCCCATTAGTCTTCTGTATCAAAACTGACTCTTCACTTTGTTGTGAAATCACAGCCCACATGTGTGTGTGCGCATTTGTGGTAGATACATCGGCTTGTGTGGTGCTTCTACCGTGTGACAAGACAGTTTCAGTTCGAGGCAGATTGTAACTCACAGGTTTGTTGCCTTGTTGACTAATTTTAATATCCTCAGATCATAGATCTAATCTTAGCCAGGATACTGCCTTTGATATCCTAAGATTAAGAAAGTTACAGGTTCACTAAGTGATATGCTTAAGAATTCACAAACAGAGTGAGTACAAGTCATTGTGATTGGCTGTGATTGGCTGCAGATTGTCATGTTTATGATATCAAGTACCAAGACCTGAAGAGACTGTGCCCTTTTAAAATTTGTGAGGAGAGCATTTCATTTTTTTACTGTTTCTTTTTATTACTCCCACTGAAGGAGTTTTATTGTTCTGTTAAAATGATGATTTTTTGCCTCCCTGCAGAAGGTAAATGAACTGTGAAATCACTCAATATGAGGTGCACTTGATGGACTATCTACGCATACGTTAGAAACTTACTAAACCAAACCTCTGGGAACGAAGGCTGTTTGATCCAGCAAAATGTTTGGGTGACTCACACGCTGAGAATAGTCGGAATAAACCAAGCATGCACACATATTTCAAAATGCCCTGCGTAATCTCATTTGCACTAATTCTAACATCATGAATAAACAAGGAAATACCATTGCTTAAGCTATTTTTAGGATATATTTTCACAGTGTTGCATATTCCATTCATAATGTCGAAGTGATCAGATCAGATGGCTGGGGTCTGTAAAACGAGGCTCTGCTTTACACTGTACTGTTGTGTGAGGCAGTAAATTAAAGGTTAAAGAAACTTATGAGCTCGCCGATGCAAATCCTGAGACCAGCCTCAAACATTTTGGTGGGGAAAGTGAATGAGTAACAGTCTTCACCCTTAGCAGCTACTGTCAAGGTGCCCTTGAGTACAGAACCTAATTCCAAACTTCTTCAATGGAGCAGATAAGTAGCAGACAGTAAATATGTAGATGTATGAAGGGAAAGCAAAGTGATTGATTGATGGAATTGAGTGTGAAGAAGGGGAACTGATCATGTCTTCCTTTTTTTCCTTTCACTTCCAATGTTCCTATATATTGGGACAGATATGCTGTTGGTTATGGTTATGAATTTACCAATAGAGGGATCCATCAACAACTGGACTTTGGAATTAGAAGATTTTTTATTCCATATAATTTTTCCAACAGCCACTTGTCAACCTGAGCACTTGGTAAGTATCCACTAATGTGATAGTGAAATCACTTTTAAGTTCACCAGAATTATTCCTGTAAATTCTCTACACTGTGTAAAGTTATGCTGTCATATATGCTGGACAAACAAGTGTAACAAGAAATGCTTTTTTGTTATTTTTCATGACTTAAAATTCCCAGCATCGGTGTGTTGCTGTTTTTTTGTTTTTTTTTCTTGAAAATATGTAATTTGGTTTAAATATTTGAACTGATTGAGGTATGCTTTATCTTTCGAGCAATTTAAGCTTAAATTGTTTGAAAGATGTTCACAGCGCTTGCGAGACAAGATAAAGCAGACGTCTATTCCACCCAGGTCTGCTTGTAGACAAGGTGTCCAGCCGTTCTGGTATGCAGGCTGGTACGCAGACTGGCATTGTACCTGGCATCCAGAGAGTCTCGCCGAGACTCTGGTAGAGCAGATTCTACACCATCTGGAGCTCGCACACTTGTGCCACCCCACCCAAAGCCAAGAAGATGATTGCTATCAGCATGATTATGCCTTTATTAGATTAGCCATGCATTGTTTACAGGCTCGTGGCTCTGCCCATGCCAAGCGTCAGCTAATGCTTCCCTCTGAGAAACCAATGGGAGGGTGAAATGATCAACTCGACATCTGCTAAAAGCACTACCCTTATTGCTGCATAAATGTGTTACTCAGAGTTAAGTCAGAGCAAATGACAAGGCGATATGAGTATGTAAAAACTGCTTTTCGTCCTCAGATTTAGACATCATTGATGTCGTCTATCAGACTTATTGTGTTTAAGGGTCATATCCTGTGTTTTTTCAGAGTCAGAGCAATCCTGAAAAGACTATGAACAGTTTGGCTTTGAGTGGCA
The DNA here is from genome assembly GCA_900302555.1 of Myripristis jacobus. NCBI lineage: Eukaryota > Metazoa > Chordata > Actinopteri > Holocentriformes > Holocentridae > Myripristis > Myripristis jacobus. Next base: position 5,641 of record OMLB01020996.1, read on the forward strand.
GCTATCTTGGTTCTGTGATGTCTGCATCGCTGGTGTTTGGAAACTTGCTATTCATGTCAGTAATTTTTGACAATACAGTAGACAGCATCCTTGAAACACAGTGATCATACGACTGGGCCAAATTGTGTCTAGCAGTGACTCTGATTGAAGTGAGGCCCGATCATCAGGGCTCCACTACAGTGAAATGATTAGATTGTTTTCATAGTGAATAAGGTAGATTCAGCTTGACTAAATATTGTGGGGATAATAGATAATGATGTCTGATATATCACTCACACATTTCTCCTTGAGTAAATAGGCAGATATAGTAAGAAGAAATACAACAGGCACACGTGTGGCCCCTTTCACTGACCGAGCAGAATGAGGATATTTGGAGCCTTATCTTGAGTGGGCTAAGTGCTCCAGGTCTTTCCTTTATCATGTTCTGGGCATACAGTGGAAGCCATCGTACAAATCCTTGACCCTGTATTATCCTGTATGGATATATTCTATCAAAAGCCTGCTTTTCTCATTTTGCAGACCCCACTTCTTTTCCTTTCAGCTTCATATTCTTAAAGAATATCTTTGACAATGGGACGACATTTTTTTATGCAATGAACATTCAAAGAAAAGTGGAACTTTTACGATGGCTTCATCTGTTTCAATCCAGTGCTTTTGGAGCGAGTGATAGAGACTTTATTTGCATCATCCACAGCAAACGCAAATGTTATTGAGACTGCTTTCACTGATAGGATCATACCTGCATCCAACAAATTCATAGTCATGTGCCTCTGATGAGGAGATTATACAGTTTAATAGGCCATATTGGGTGTTAAAACAGTTCAGATATCCAAATGCTTCTGTAATCTTTGCAATAGTATCAGTTTTGAAGCCATGGTGGAAATAAAATCATTTTGCCACTGTCTAAGCTCATGTTAGCACCATGCCAAGGAATGAAGACATGATCAGAGGAGAGGAGTGCTCTGCCAATGTCTGTCTCCTCCATGCCAGTGCATGGGGAGAAGGGAAAGGTAGTGGGCAGCGCCAACTTTCCACTCCTGCTGGAGAGCTGGTGAGAGGCATTGTTTCTCTCAGCTCCTACTGTCAGCCCTTGTAGTAGCTGGTCTGCAACTTGAAAAAATACCTTGTGTAGTAAGCATTATATGGTGTTGATGTGTAGCGCAAGATATGATGGAGGTGCTTGATTCATCTTGTGAGATGCTTAAACGTCAAAAATGTGGATGCATCACTGGTATGATAAAGAAAAAAAATGCTGATCAATTAATCAAGAATGAAGGATGTTTAACCACCTGTTTATTTAGATATTTAGCAGCTTATGTGAATTGATGCTTTCATTTTCTATCAGACTGGAGATTTGTTTCTTCACTCGTAGCACCTCTTACAGTCACAGCATAATGACAAAATTTTCAAAATTTTCCAGTAGATAGCCATCAAATGATTCTCAATTTGATGTATCTATTTAATTATCTCTGATTATATAGGATATCTAACAATTTCTCTTGCTTCCTCAGCATTTTGCTGAACCTGAAGCCCTTCCTGTTGAACAGAATCCTCTACAGTGAATCCCTTCATTGCCATGTAAAAGAGACTCCATCACTATTCCAGTCACCGATAGGGCTGATGGACAAGTCGCCAGTTCACAGAGCTTCCCTGTCCCTTTCTCTTTCAATGCACTCTCTGACCACACTCGATTGCTTTGCTCTCTCTGTCACTACCAATCTCTGCGAGGACTTAATGCACATCACAGTTCACAAGTGTAAACTACCACCCTCTGTTGGCCATACCAGGGAAACCAAGCCAATGTTGCTGAGTATTTCTTTCCTTTATGGTTAGATGAAGACTAAAAGCACAGGAAACATTGCAATCACTGATCAATCCAACTCAAGTCACAAATGCTTAAGGATAGATATTGCATATATTGTTCATCCAAGAGTCACAGCTCAGGATCCAACTTATAAGACAGTAAAGAATTAATTGAAGCACTTATTTCTGGTACGCTCAGTAATGGTGACTCTCTCCTCTCTCCTCTCTGCTCAGGTCCAACTGGCTGAAGCCGTGCTGTGGTCGTCGAGTCGCCCTGTGGCAGGTCTGTCTGCTCAGCGCTGGCTTCAACTGTATCCTGGTGGCCTGTGTCATCCTGGTGGTGCTCTTCCTGTCTTTGGAGCTGCTCATAGACACCAAGCTTCTACAATGTAAATAGTATACATGGCTGCTTTTTTAACCTTTATTTATTCAAGAGAGTTTTGCTGAGCATGCATACTCTTTTTTAGCAATGCCCTGCTTATCATTCATGTACACCTGGGAACAAAACACAGTTTTCTACTGTAGGCCACACAGCAGCACCACTGGAGCCGCTGGGGAAAAAATGCTGAAGTGTCCTTGAGCAAGATACTAAGTCCTTACTAGGTCCAGAGGCACTTTCTCTGCATTCTGACCTCCCAGTGAGAGGGGTCAAATGAAAAAAAATATTTCCTTTACAGGAACAGCTATAGAAATAAACTTGATGTGACTTTTAAGGACCAGTGATAAGGATTAACAAGGATGGATCAATGATCAAGGATCAACGGTGAAATTATTACATTATCAGTATATTACTAGTACTATTACTTTGATCCAGCACCTTATACTCATAAAACCATGACACACAGAGAAATTATGATTTATAATGTACTTTAATTTTGTTCCACTTGGACAATTACAGCTTACGTAGAATGTACGAATGTGACTGTGAATTCTATTGCTCATGTGATTTTACCAACCAGACTTCTTAGGAAAGAATTATTATTGAAGAGGATTTGGAAATTGAAATCAAAATTGTCATTAATCGTCATATTTCATTGAATTGTGTCTTACAGTCAGAATGTCAATAACAGCACAAAAATAGCTATGGTTTTGCTAATAGCATACTGGTAATAATGTCCACATGACGCATGGCCGTGACATGACCACTCAAAGCATTCATTATGAAAGGTTTATTTTCTCATCAGCCTATTGCTTTTAGACTAGTTGCAAAGTTAAAAGTTACTCGGTGCAATGTTGTAAACTACAGGTGAAGCCTGTGACTGGATGCATGATATCACCACTTCACCCTTCGTTTTCCTCTCTAATATCTGTTTGGTTTCTACATACATATTCACCCAAAATAGCACCAAGGGCAGTTACATCACATCTTGTGTACTATGGGTTAATGTCTGCTAGTATGTCAGTAGTGTGGAAGGCTGATGGGGCAAAAAACATCTTGCAAGATACTTGTGAACACATTTATTACTTCTTAACATGATCTAAAAATATGCTTTGATGCAACAGTTTTGCCTGCATTGCATCTTAAAGTACGTCAGCCAATTATGTTCCTTACATCTGCACTTTTCATGCATCATGAGTTTTCCATTTGACATGAAACTACATCACTTGTTCAACATAACATAGTGTTTTAACATGCTCCAGAATATGTGTATGTGTATATATACCCTATAATCAACTAAATTAATGTATATATAAGGAATAGATCATTGGCCGAAGTGCCTGAAGACACAATCACATGGGCAAAAGTGCCACTTTAATGCATGTTTCTATTAAGAGGTAATAAATGGCTGGGTTGACAAGCATTTTGCAGGATGTTTTTTGCACGATTGGCCCTCCACACAACAGGAAGAATTGTGCCTATATCACTACAGACTAAAACACACTCTCCACTCCTCACCTTTCATTACCACTGTGTGTAGTCTTGCCAGTCAGAGAGGAGATGGTGGTGCTGGATGGCAAATGGCTGTGATGGAGAGTGATGGAGAGAGGTGATAATGAACCAAGTCTCTTGTCAATGGCAGCGGGCTCACATCCCCATCGATTACAGGCCGGCATCCAGGAGGTGCAAGGCTTTAATGATACCTGAGTCTCACTCCAGGGACCATGGGACACCAGTCACTTCAGATGTATTGCAGTCTACAGCTTCAGCCACTGCCAGTCCCACAAGACAAATGGAGGAATGGGCAATGGGGCGGGAGTGAGCGAGCACGGATGAGCAAGGGAGCGCGACAAATGCACAGAGATTAGTAGCAGAAGACGTGAAGAGGTGCAGGTTGGCACTGTGGATTAATGGATGGAGTCTGAGATATGGAAAGAGATAAAGGTGCTGATAGACAGAATAAACAGGCTAGGAGCAGAGAGATGATGAGAGAAGTTGATTCAGGCACAGAGGAGGAAAAAGTTAACGCTTTCTGCTAGACCTTCCTGAAAAAAATAAAATAAATAAACAATAATATTTTCAGTGAAAGGCATGACACATGCTTATACAAGATATGAGCTGAGGTACACAAAGGAATTATTTTTCATTTTCATTTTTTTCCCAGCTAAATTAATTTGTGCTGACTCACCACATAGGCCCATAGGAACGTCTGGTTGTTATTTGTGTGAATTTTATGAAACTTGGTCACATACATTCATACCAACTCTTCTCTCAACAGTTGCCAATGCTTTCCAGTTTGCCAGCATTATCCACTGGATCAGCCTTATCATCCTCTCCCTCTTCTTTTCAGAGGTAAGGCATGTCTATCAGTGCCCCTTAAGTCCACATTCAAGTTCAACTTTACTCAAAGCCCAATATCACTGTTTAAACAATGACATCCCTGATTTAATCCTCATAGAGCTTATTCTTGCCCCTCCTAAAGCTTGTTCTTGCCCTTCCTCTCCCATTTAAAAAATAAAATCCCTTCTATGTTCATCATTTGTTTGTAGTTTATGTGATAAAAGAATGTAACATAATTCAGACTTGGAATAAGTTGCTTAAAGACTAAAATGTAAATGTGATAATGAAACATCACATTTGTTTTTAAATTTATTAGCAAATTATATTATATTATTATATGTTATCACCACCAATAGAAGTCAGACATAGGCTTGAGGAAACTGTTCGGCTGCCATTTCTGCTTTATTTGCATTGTCCTCCATTTAAAATTTGGCTAGTAAGGATTTTGCTTCAGCTTGAAAAATACTACCCAGAGGCTACTGTAGACAGCTAGTGAAACTTCCATCCATTTGAATCACAATTATAATTAAAGTTAATGAAATTTGACTCACTGTATGAAAGTGTAAGGTCTTATCACTCTGGAATTGTGCAAAACAAAACAAAGTAAAGTGGGGAGAATTTGGCCCACAGGCCCCTACTTTGTTGCAAAGCAATTACCCTGACAGCCTCAGCCCCAACGCCCCTAAACCAAACATTAATTACCAGTGAGCCAGCAGGATAATAATTAAAGCCGAGCTTAATGAGCAGTGGGGATGGGGTTACTGTGATATGATCCATCCTAACACCTTGCCCCTGATATCATAGAAGAAGGGTCATCTGGGAGTGGTGTTAGATGGATGTAGTGTAACGCCAGCTGGTCACTCCACACCAATCAGAGAACAGAGCTCTAACATATGGGTGGAGCCACTGAGCTTCTCGCTTACACCGACGCTGTTGTCCGACATGGACTCCATTTGATGGATTAGCAGGGCCACTTTTACATGACACCCCATGCTAATTGGAGTGCAAATCAATGGCCCTGCTCAACAAAGGGAACCGCAACTGACAACATTCGTGGAGCACAATGTAGAACTTGATAGGTGTGCGATCACATTACTCGTGTTGCGCTAACCTTTTGTGGATGCAAGATCAGTATCGGGGAAAAGATTTGCTATGGCAATAAAATCTTTATGATAGAGGTCTGCGGTAAAGCAAGAATTCAGCAATAAAAGCCTCATCATAGATGTTTGTTGTAAAGTTTTTGGGAAATAAATAGAGCATGTAAAGGAATGTTTCCTGTCTTCTTTGTAATATGCTTTAGGTAATGTGAAGAGCTAATGAGTGTTACTGTACAACAAGTTCTTATTTACCATGAATAAAGTAGGCTAATAAGCTTTGTACAGTATTGATACCATACCATACCATACGATATGATAAACTTTCTTGTCCCACTCAGGGAAATTTGTCTTGGACTCAGCAGCTGCGCCATAAATGCATTGAAAGCCACAATGACAACAAACAATACCTCATCAGCCATACCATCACCAGCATTGTACAGTACTAGTGGTACTAGTAGCCTTTAGTACAAGTAAGAGCCTGTAGTACTAGTAGCAGTAGCAGTAGCAGTAGGAAGAGAAGGGCTACATTATTTATTTATTATATCTAACATGGTTAATATTCTTCAGTGTTTTTTAGTGTTTCTGTGTTTTATGTACTTATTACACCTTTCCCTGCCTTCCCTGCAGTGCATGCTGGGACGGACTCCACTGGATCTCTCTTTCAGTTTTCAGGCTGTGCTCACCCGTCTTGACAAATGTTCCTGCCACATAATCCAACTTGTCAAATGTCTTGACACCTGCCTTGACCCAATTTGAAAAATATGTCCATATACCCTCTAACCTGTATCTTAATACCCTTTTGTGTCTCTCATTCTCTTTCATAGACTGTCTTCAGAATAGTAGTGCTTGGGATCTGGGACTACATTGAGAACAAAGTTGAGGTATGGCACTGGCGCTCCCAGTAAGTGCCATAAAAAGTAATATTAAAATACAAAAATCATCACATTTCTTTTTAAAAACAAAAAACAACAAAGATTTGGGATTGTTGTTTTATTTTCAAATAACATTTAGATTTTGCAATCTTCCACCCTCATAACACTGGTATGCTGCACTGTTTATAGCCTATGTTTATATGCATACATATGTATTTGTGTATCTATTGTATATGTAATATGAATTCCTGCACAATATGTGGTTTACTGTATGTAGATGATACATGCTTGTGTATGTATGCATTGCTCAGGTGTTTGATGGTGCTGTCATCGTGCTGTCCCTGGCCCCCATGGTGGCCTCCACTGTGGCCAACGGGCCCAGCAGCCCCTGGGATGCCATCAGCCTCATCATCACCCTACGAATCTGGAGGGTCAAAAGGATCATTGATGGTGAGGCCAGCCAAAGCACAGTGTGCACGCTTATTGTAGTTTCAAGACATGTAACCTTCTTTATGCAATTCAGTTTTATTTGTATAGCATCAAATCATAACAGAAGTAATCTTAAGGTGCTTTACAGAAACCCAACAGGTACTGGCCAATCCCATGAACCAAAATCTCCTCCAAGCACAGGGTGACAGTGGCGTGGTAAAAACCTTTCAACAGGACCAAAAACCTCAAGCAGAACCCAGGCTCCGGGTGGGCGGTCATCTGCCTCGTCCGGAAGGGTTGAGGGAGGGAGAGGTAGAGAGAGAGAGGAAGAAAGAGCACATTGCAACAAATTTTGTGGACCAAAATGGGCTGTCCTCAGCAACATCAGGAGAACAAAGTAATTCACATCAAACCACAGCCTGGACCTGATGCATTAGCCCTTCTTTCTACCGTCTAAAAGTATAGTGGTTTTGCGTTATTACAGCAGCCTAACCAAAAAGCTAAATGTTTAGTGATATTCCTTTAGTTACCCATAAGTTTCAAGCAGATTTGCACAGGGCATCATTATTACCCAGTTGGCCTCTGCAACAACTAAATGACCCCATTCTCTCCATGATTATACAAATTATTTACTATTCAGAACAATATAGCTATTGATCAGCCCTCAGAGTAAATTGCTGCCACTCTGCTACTCTAACTTTTATTGATCGTAAGGTCCTGGTTAAGTAGATTCAGAGGGGCCATAATGAATATAGTGGCTGTTCTCCCCTATGCTAATGCAGGTTGGTTCAATATCTGCAGGGAGGTCACCCTCACCATGGGCCTCTGACGGCATACGCGATCAGACACACATAAACCACACAGGAACTCAGCGCGCAGTTTGTTCATGTGGAGGAGTAATGTGTTATTCTCCCAACGCTTCCCCAAAAATCCATAGTTAATAATTACCTGCCCACATATCCACCTCCTTCCCTCCAGGCAGATGAAGGCTACATTATATAAATTGTGCTAATTATTGTTTCTGCATTTTATTTTAATTCAATCACCCAATATCAGTTTATTATTATAACCATTTGTCCTTTTTTTTGGTGTAGCAAAGCAATTTCTGTTAAGAAATGTTTTGTTTTGTTTTTTTTTTAACTGAGGATGGCTTTAATCAAGACTCTTGGGTCTCTTCTGAGCACTTGATTATGCTCAGGTTGTTACTGAATTACAGAGACAAGTTATGATGACATGATTAATTGTCATTGGTATGAATAAAATACAGCTTTCCATGTCATTGATTCACGCTGGTGAAACACAGTCTCACAACTGCTGAATAATGCTTCTTACCATGCAGCTGCAGTGTCGATCCCCAGGGCATGAACTCTTGATTTCCCTGCAGCACACCTCAACCTGTTGGGTTTGATATTTGTGAGTTATTGAGTTGGCTTGTTAAGCAGGCGGCAGCACATCTCAGAGGTAAAAGTCGCACTCAAACCAATAAAAACCAACAAACAGCCAAGGGTACAGCTCCATTATGCTATGAGAGGGATTGAATCACTGACAAAATTAACTTTGAAGTGTACCATAAAGTGCCAACTATTTGTGTAAATCCCCTGGGAGAAGAAGTACAGAAGAACAAACTGCAGTAGAATGTGTGTGAGGGGAAAATAAATCAAATTTATCAGCAACTTGAGACATCGAATGGAAAAGGGTCAATCTTTTGAATAAATCAGCAAAAGAAGGTGCAAGTCTTCTGGCAAACAGGATTGGCATTAGTAGCCCTTTGAATAAGGCAGTTTGGTTTGCTATTCCTGTAAGGAATAACAATTTACTTATTTTATTTTATTTTATTTTATTTTTTATTTGTGGGTAGGCAGATAAAAAAAAAAAATGAATAAATGTAATACTGTTTGTACAGTATAACAGTACTAATGATAGTAATACTAATGTTACTATTACCACCACCAGTACTACCAATAATATTAGTACTACTTATCATACTGAAAAAGGCTTTTTGATTGATAAATAAACTACACAGGTTTTTCTTTTTTCAGTTTTAACTGAAGAGGAAAAGGTTGTGTAATGAAATCATAAAACATGTCAAAGAGGCCAGTGCTCCTGGAAACAAACAATGTATTAGCTGACCCACAAGATGTCATACATCAGTTGTCAGAGTGCTTGGAAAACAAGGCTTTGTGTACATTGTGTATCACATGAGGGAGGCAGCAATCTGAGAGGGGCAACAGTCTTGGCCTTGGCCTGGAGTGGAGCACGGTTTGTAGTGTTGGCCGGTGATGGTGTGGGATCAGCCATGGTGTGAATTACACTGCTCCTCATGTCCTGCCAGCAGCTGTCAGCACTGCTCCACCACACACACACACACACACAAACCCACAGCGCAAACACACAGATGCCCTCACACATATGTACTATGTGCATACATACACAAACTGGTGTGTTTATTTGTTATCATACACATTTGAATAGTTAATAATCTTATGATTGAAGTTTTCATGCTGGGTGTGACTTTTGACTGGTCTGACCTTATTCCATGTCCTCCTTTCCTCAATGTGTATATTTCAACAGGACTTTAAACAGGTACAAGGAGCATGAAGTGATGTCTGTGTGCTTTGATATGCTACCAGAAGTAAGCAGTACACTCATTGGTACAGAGAAGACTTTTTTCATTCTCCTGCCTTTATTTTTACAAAGCTAACTACAAGTGTAAACTGCAGCAATGCATCCTCAGTGCATCCTGACATCCGCTGGCTCAGGCCACATTCGGAGGTGGCCTGGGACGTTTTTCTCTGCTTTGCATTTGACGTGCTTCTCTCTGAAATGGTACGTGTTTCTTTGCGTATAGGGTGGAAAAGTGAGGTCTGATCACAAGTGGGCAGGCGAGATGCATGTGGAGATGCTTTTCAATGCCAGGTGTGAACGGATGGACTTAGAGCTGTCCACTAGTGTTTGGATCACCAAAGACGTATTTTAATACCATGTGGGAACAGAGTCCATAATAATGAACTGAGAATAAGACCAGGATAAGTAATGGTTATTTTTATAATGTATGCCTCTCATTGCAACATCTTCCTCTCAGGACACACAGGATTACTATGTGTGATGTCACACAGCTGACTTAGAAATGTGATGGCAGAGAAGTGTGAAGGACTAATTGCCTACCAACTGTGATGTTCACATATATCCTCAGTATCCACTTCATTAGGTACAGCTCCCTGTTTACACAAACACCGTACTCCTCCGCCCTGTGAGTCACATATAAATAAATCACACAGACAGGGTCAAGAGGTAAAGTTGCTGTTTGACTAAACATTCTGAATCCTCGGTGCTAGACACATCACTTCCAGCATCTGAGACACGACTGCCCTCCTGAGATTTTTGCAAACTATACTGCCTAAAGGTAACTGAGACTGGTGCGATAAACACAAACCATCCAGTCAGCAGCAGCTCTGTATTGATGAGAGATGTTAGAGGAGAATAGCGAGACTCATTCATGGATAGGCACAGTTGCTACGGCTCTGTACAACATCGGTGTGCAGAGTGTCAGATCAGATCCTTGAAGAGGACCCATTGCCGACTAAGAAAAAGAGGATAAAACTCTGGTGGCGGTGTGAACACTTAAGGACAAGTGAAGAGTGGAGAAAATGTTGCCTGATCCATTGAATCCAGGTTTCAACGCTGATAGCAGGGTTGGAAATTGGTGTAAACAATATATATTCACATGTCCATGTTGCCTGATATCAACAATAGAGGCTGGCCATGTAACAGAGTGGGGAAAGTTTCCTTGGCACACACTACTGTAAGCCCCATAGCACCAATTGAGCATCATTTTAATGCAGTGCACTTCAACATTGTTGCTGACAAGGTGCTGACGTGGTCGCAGTCAGGCTGGATTTGATTTGAGCTAATATAACTGCCCACTCGACACCCATTGCGCTCTTGAACCTGAACTCAGTCTGCAGCTGTTTCAAATGGATACTTCCAGCAGGGTAATGCGCCATCATCTCAAGGTGGTTTACTATATTATCCATAAATCTCAACTCAATAGAGACGTGTGGGAGATGTGTGAGGTGGAATGGGATGTTCACATCATAAATGGAGCTGAAAGCTGCGTGAAACTGGAACGTGTGAAGCTCTTGAGTCAGCATAGACAAAGTTTCCTGTGGAACATGTCAGCATCTTGTTGAATCCATGCATCAAACAATACAGATTGCCCTGGAGGCAGGTCTCTAAGTGCAGGTGCAGAGGCAATATTCAGGTGACATAGAGCCACATTTTGGCCTTTTATAGTTAACTGTCATCACATATTACACTTTTAGCAACTACAAGGAGTAATTCTGTTTAGCCTGAGTGTAAATGGATCTCTGATCACTGACCCTGTTATTAGCTGACTAAAAATGACGCTGCTGGAATGAGACAGACTTAATATTCAGCACTAGTATTTCATAAGGTTTGAGGACAGACAGGTAGAGTGAAGGATTAATTGTCCACCAACACTGACATTGTATTGTGCTGTCTGTATTTCACCAAAGGCAACTTAACCAACTGTCCAAGGCCTACCAGAACTTCTCTTGGTTACTCTTGAGCATCCTAGCTGGCAGTCCTTTTCACATCATTATAATCAGATGAATAAGTTGATTAAGTTGCTTGAAAACTCAGTGTCTACATCTTCTCTCTCTCTCTCTCTCTGTCTCTCTTCCTATCCACCTTGCCCTCCTTAGCTTATGTGTTACAGGTCAAGGTTGAGATGGAACTGGAGATCCAGCAGTGTGAGAAAACCAAGGCTGTGAGGGAAGAGCAGCTGGAGCGTCTCACTCAGATCTGCCAGGAACAGGCTGTGAGTACCAACACACCGTAGATTCAGCCTTACAGTTTGGCTGTAGTTTCTCACATGCTTTAGACTTACCCTTGAAAAGGTAGCTCATAAGCTGCATGCAAAGAGAAGTGAAATAATTGGTACTGCCTGTCAAAATTGGGGTTATGTTATGGCACAAGCATGGAGTACAGTCTGAACATACACTGAGTTTGAAATGTGATCAAAATTAACCCCTGAAATCACGTTCACTGTAGGTCATTTACGGTCATAATCAGTTTGGCCCTTCAATTTTAGAGTCAGCTGGTAAATTTCCATTCATTTTAAGTGTGACCTTAGATTCACTCTGTAAGTCCCCATCCACCTTACATTTAATGAAATGGTAAAAGTGAATCCTGATTTGATAGTACTACAACTACTAGTGCTGGTACTACTACTACTACTCATATTAGTACTACTTCTACTACTACTAATACTATGACTATTACTACTTCTAATAATGATAATAATACATTTATTTGTATAGCACTTTTATGGTACTCAAAGACACTTTAAAGTAAAGAGAACAAAATCACAGGGAATAAAACAAAAGCACATCAGATCTAACCTTAGCGTGGGTCCTTAATGTCTCCCTTCGCATTAGAATTGGTCTTAATTTGTTAATTTGCCACAAAATCCTCACTTGCTTTATAGCTGTTTTTAACTACTAAACCTCCATTCAGCTGAGATTTAGCCTTTAGTGTAGGTTTTCCAACAACTACAAATTTACTTTAGAGAAATACCGATATAAAGCAAATTTCTCATTTGCCTTAAAATTAGACTACATATTGCTTGCACACTTTAGAATTGGGCTTATTTTATTAAAGCCCAAAATATCTACTTACAATTTTAACAATTCAGGCTGTTTTATACTTGTTATTATATAGCCACTTTCTCTGTAATGGCGCCTGTGTGCAGATTTGTCATTGTAGATGATTTACTGCAGGACTAGTGTAACCAGGGCCATGCAGGTCAATAATGCTTTGTGCCAGATAAGGGGCTGTCATTTGATAAACCACCAGAGGAGGGCAGCAATACCTTACATACAAATTCAATCTGTACACATGTCAACAAGATCCCTCAGATTAGCCTACACTGATCATATTGAGTGTAAAAATGCAGAATGTCAAAGGGCATTTCTAAATATTGATAAAGAATTAACTGAATTGAGTCTGTGCAAAATTAAACACTTCGCTGTTGGGTTTCAAACTGGTACAATATAAATTGGTCTGATGTTTGCTCCATTTTTTTTTCTTTATTTTACAATCACTTTCATTTCAGAAGATGGCATGAAAGGGTTTCTTGTCAATGGTTGCTTAGATGTGCACTTATTCCCAAGATCCAAGACCTCAAAATCAATACACAGAGGCCATAACTGTACATCAATGAAGCATATTGTACAAAATACCCAGAACATAATTGGATACTTGAAGAAATGCTGAAAACAGTTCCCCAGTAATTTGCCTTGACTTTTTTCAATATGATTTGTCAGGTCTGGAGAAAACCTAATGAAAACATTGATCCAAGTCAGTCGACACACAGCCTCCAAGATGGTCTAGCCATCTTGATCAGCTCTAATGTCTGCACTGTAGGCATGTCTGCATGCACATGAATACCAATATATTACTCTAAATACTGTGTTTTATTCCACACTGTTCATTTTGTGCAAGCCATAAATGTATATTACTTCAAATGTTTGCAATGGTGCTTTGTGTTAAAATGACCATGTCTCTCTCTCTCTCTCTCTCTCTCTCTCTCTCTCTCTCTCTCTCTCTCTCTCTCTCTCACACACACACACACACACACACACACACACACACACATTCCCTCTCTCCCTCCCTCACCTCTTCACCTCAT
>OMLB01021000.1:2907-16177 GCA_900302555.1 Myripristis jacobus
AGAGGTTTCTGCTCCAGTGAAAACACAGATTTACAAAAACACCACAGTTCATGTGTGTTTACAGGATATATAATCATTATTATTGTTATTATTATTATTATTATTATTATTATTATTATTATTATTATAAGTAGTAGTAGGAGTAGTGGGAGTAGATGTAGTGTTAGTAGTAGTAGCAGTAGTGTAATAATAGTAGTAGTAGTAGTAATTTTTATCTTTTTAAAAAATATTATATTTTTAATGAGATGTAACTGTAAAAAGTCTCCTCTTTGAGGAAAAAATACCATGTAACTAAATTATGCTATATAACGAAAGCATGTTGATTGACGTGAGCAGTATAACATGTTAGATTAATTATTAAATGGAAATAACATGTTAACCTGTTAGCTTAAAATAAAGTCCAATGGTTTTTAACAATTATCAAATGTTTGTCGTGTCCCCCAAGCCGAACGGTTTGTTCCCATCAAGGTGTGTGCAATGGCCTAAATACAACTCTGTTCTTTTTGGGATATCCAAAAAGATCCACACTGATGATTTCAGTTTCTTTTCAGGGGGACAGAAATGGCAAAAGTAGCCTCTCTTCTCTCTGACTTTTCCTCTGGAAATATGCGTATGCAGCGCCATTTAATGAGTCGGAGAGGCAGTTCAGAAGGAAAGGAGATGTGCTGGTGAAAGCACATAATACTGTTATAATTTTTCCATAATGATGTATTTTGGTCATGTGCGACACTACCTTGCTGCAACATTGTAGGAAACACTTTGCATGACAACAAACAGTCAACACCTGGTTACATTTTTTAACACACAGTAACATAGATAAGCAAATGTATATGGTATGATAACCATCAATTTTCATACCATGGTTATACCACAGAAACTCTTTTGGAATCAGGGATATTACTGATGATTAAAGACCAAGGTATGTCACAATTAAAGCTCCCTGATTTCATGTAAAATTTCATGTTTTGTTCATATCAGTCCGACAGTGCAAATCCAGAAAAAAGTGGCTCTTGTCACTTTGGGCAGATAAATGCATTAAGGGTCAGATGGATTATGCTTTCAACAAGGCCACCATGTTTGGGGACCTGCTCCTTTTCTTTCTACTTTGAAGGTTAAGCTGCATGGAAACAATAATTAAAAGCTAATCAGATAAAAGGATTACTACATCTGTTAGACAGTTTTAATGATCTTACTCTGACCCACTGATGGTGAATTAGTCAATTGTGTTATAATAATGTAGGGCTATTTTGTCAAGGAAGTTAGTTTATATGTATATATAAACTAACTTCCTTTAACAAAAGTTAAACACTTTGTCAACACACACATATATATATACATATATATGTGTGTTGCAACTGTACAAGTGTGTGTGTCTGTTGTTTTACGTTGCTCACTAAAGTTATGAGAAGAGCTCAAGTATTTGCCTGTTCATTCACACTCAGCTTTACACCCGAAACGTTTACAATAACGCTGTTTTGCACATTCCTATGGTATAGAAATATAACATTGAACTCTGCTTTTCAGTTCTCAAATACAGCCTGTCACACCCCTGCAACTGTACAAGTGTGTGTGTCCTTGCTTAGGATGGGGGTGAAGGTTCCAGTTGAAATTGTGACTTCTGTCACACTCCTCTTGCTGAATGGACCTATGTGCTCCAGCTATACTATACTACACCCCTTTAAGAAACCTTACAAATTCAACATATTATTGTTACTGCTCCCTGACCCAGTTACATATACATATGCAAATTGGATGAACAGTTTTATTGAAAGCACTTGTAAACAGTGCTGTGGTTGGATACGTTTTTAGCTGGAGTGAACCCATTGAAAACTCAACACCCTAACATACTGTACCAGTTGGCCTTTGACATGCACAAGCTGATGGAGAGACAGTGATTAAGTGTTATGCACTAGCCAATAACCTTTTCAATGTATTTATGAATGTTAAGCCTAGAGACTTGTAATCAAGCTAAAAGGTGGCCACTGTCAAGCACCCCCATACAGCACATCAACATGACAAGGTAACACATGCAATAACTCAATAGATGGCCTGTTTGAAAAACCAGGGCGGGCATGGTAAAATGTTGTCACATATTTTAGAGCACAGTGTGTTAGTGATGCTTAGAAAGGCTTTGATTCAATCACACGCTGTACCTTAATTGACATGTCAAGATGGACAAGATAGTACCAGTCCAGAGTTTCAGAGGTGCGTTTGAGCACTGCTTCAGCTCTGCATTTCTGCAAGAGATGACATGAACCTCGGGAGACACCTGACTGTAGACCTTGTCGAATGACAAATAGCAAATGTCATGTCCCATCTCTTCCCTTGTCATCATCCATGGAAAAGTCTCATCCGATAGCCTTTCTTACCAGAAATATCGACCACATAGTATGTCCAATCACAAGTCGCAATACTGGCTGAATAATAACTCTAAACACATGAACAAGACTGTTTTGGTGTGTGAGAGGGTTAGTCTCGAGACTGAAGAAAGATAATATTAAATTAATTACAATAGTGGAAAAATATATGGAGATATGTGACCATTTGATACAATCATTAATCAAGGGAAGGTTGAATGAGCACATATGCTCTCTTTCTGCAACACTTTGCCTCACATTAAAACTGTACAAACATTCACATCTTGCAGCTGCCCAGAACAGCAACAGCATTCTACTGATGGAAGAGTCACTAAAGCTACTAGCTTTGTAGTCAATGCTCTGCTCAAGGGCATTTTAAACACAGCTGGTAAAGCTGGGGAGAGCATTTCTTATTCACTTTCAAAGACTTTCTCAGCCAGTACAGTATTCAAACTTGCAACCTAAGGGTCAAAGCATTCAAAGTATCCCTTTAAACACTGACAAACAATGTGACTCTAATGGAGAAGATGGTGGAGAACTGTACGCATACAACATTGGAGAATGTCAATACCTACCACAGTGTTGGAGGGACTGAGCGGATGGGGCACAGCTGTTCCATTGGTCTCAATCAAAGAAATCAATACACAGAAATGCATTTAAGTGCTCTGCTGAAGTAATCATTACAGCCTTTAGCATGAGTAATTTTCCACATGTCAACAAACCACACACAGCCAAGTCACAATATCAAACTCATTCTATGTCTAGCCATTCTCAGCTCTAAATAAAACTTATGGCAACTGCCTACAGTGATTTGGAGGCCACTGAAATATGTTCCAAGCATACACAAGAAGCATGTGTCTAGTCCATTACTGACACCATCGGGGGTAAAGCACCATACACATTCATTACTGTGGCACTGATACCTCAATGCCACCTTCTGTCTCAAGACCTGGTTCCAGTTCTATTTCAAATAAGATGTGACTGACATATCTATGATCATGTGATTCTAAAGCATGAACTGAGGGGTTCAAAAAGGCAATCACCCAAGAAGGACACATGGGTGACTGCTTTGGACAGAAATGAAGAAAAGTATAAGAGCAGGAGTGTGACGTTTGTATTTCTAGCATGCCTGATGGGAGATCTCAGTTATATTACAGGTTTAAGTGTTAGTTCTATTAATGGCTTTATGGCTTTGGCAGAGAGGAGTTCTTGTTAATGAATATTGACTGGACTGTCTTAGACTATAGGAATAAAATGGAACAAAACGGTATTGTAATTGTACAGTATTTTCTCAAACCATGTAAAATAATAACATTCATTTCTCATAAAGATGTATTCTCTGATGAGATACATATGGGAAGAGCAATTCTTTTTTTTCCCTCACAAACCAGTGACTGATATAATTCACAAAATTAGGGTGACGATTCATCGTCTAACACGACAATGACCCTAAGCACACAGCCAAGATAACAAAGGAGTGCCTGCAGGAGCAGTCTGTGAATGTCCTTGAGTGGCCCGGCCACAGCCCGGACTTGAATCCAATTGAACATCTCTGGAAAGACCTAAAAATGGCTGTCTACAGACGCTGCCCATCCAACCTGACTGAGCTTGAGAGGATCTGCAGAAAACAAGGGTTGAAAATGCCCCAAAACAGGTGTGCCAAGCTTGTAGATACATACCCAAGAAGACTTGAGGCTGTGATTGCTGCCAAATGTACTTCAACAAAATATTAAGCCATGTGTGTGAAATGTTTACATTTTTAATACATTTACAAAAATGGCTGAAAACATGTTTTCACTTTGTCATTATGGCATTATGGGCTACTTCGTGTAGATTTTTAAAAAAATAAAACTATAATCAAATCAGTTTTAGAATATGTCTGTAACGTAACAAAATGTGGAAAATGTGAAGGGGTGTGAATACTTTCTGGTGGCACTACATTTCACATAGCCACTGGATCCTATTAAATAGTAACAGCTGCCGAGTTGCCAATCTCTGCCACTCTGGAGGCGAAGGCTAGCATTATACAGCTAGAGTTACAGATCAGTCTTGACACATTTCACTGAGGCAGAGGAAGGAATTGTGTCATAAAATATTCAGGAGAGGGGGATATTTGATAGCTCAGCCCCAGTGGAGAACATGAAGTAGTGAGGGTGATGAAATGGAGCAATATCAGTTTGTGACCATAAACTACTGAGTCACAGTTTAAGCATTTGCTGTCATATGGAAGGGCTCCCCGCAGCCAAAGTTATCCTTTGACAGTGGTTTCCAAACAAGGGGCCTTGGAGAGGAATGCAAGGGGTCTGGGACAAATTAAAGAAAATATGAATAGTTTAGGGCTATCCCGATTAATCGACTTAAATCGATTACGTCAGTGACGTAAATACGTCGATATGTACAACATACCATCAAGTTGTTGTCAATTACGTCGATTACGCAATTTATGCAGCGTACAGCAGATGTTGACGTCCATGAACAGAAGTGGAAAAAAAATGGCAGAGGCTCCAGGTCCAAGCGTTTCAGACGGAGAAGAAGGCAGCAGTGGCACCACGAAACAGCCAAAAAAACGGTCAAAGACGTCAAAAGTGTGGAGATATTTTAAAGAGAAGCCAGATGACTTGGTCGTCTGCAGCCTTTGCAAAACGGAGATGGCGTACCACAGCAGCACCACAGCGATGAACGAGCACCTGAAGCGGCGACATCCCGGTGTGCTGCTGGAGGACAACAGAAAGCAAAAACCTGGACAATCGTAAGTCTAACTAATTACCAACTAACGCAAATTTACGGTAACACGGTAGCATGAATGAGTTAAAGCAACACTAGGTGACTTTGACTGTGCCCCGCTGCTTCGAGAAACGAAACTTAACGATACACGTTAATACGTTGCACGTAACAGCAATTTTAGTAAAACTGGGTCATATTAATCGTTTGACTAATGGACTAATCATAAAAATAGTTGACAGATTAATCGGCAGAAAAATAATCATTTAGGACAGCCCTAGAATAGTTTCATTTCACTGTTATTCATAGTCAATAAAACACAAAACATAGTCATTGTGGCATCAGCTATGCAATTGTATACTATATCACCCTAAAGTTTGCACAAACAAAAATTGTCAGAGATGAGGTGCATGTGCAGCCCAGGTTTAATCCCCGAGGAGGAATCATCTAGAAAGTTGTAATGTCCCAGACAAGATACTGAACCCCTACCAGTTGTAGGGGTTCAGTGAAGGAGAAATTTGCTGATATTTTCACAATATAAAATAGATACCAGAATTGTGACCTGCTTAACGTCCTAACACTAATTCTGAGCAGCTTATAATACAAAATTAAAACTACTAATATCAAGATTTTTTTTAAAGCAAAGCAGATATGTAAATAAAAATACAATCATTTATTTCCAAATAATAATGAGTTTATAATAAGTCTGTTTTTGTGCAAATAACCACTATAGAGTAAGTTTAATTGTTCGGTTTGTATGCTCTTGTACACTTTTTTCTTGTACAGTCTATGACTACAGACTTTTTCCACTTCTCTAGACTGGTATTTTGAATGCAATTCATTTGCCAAAAAAAGAGACAAAACCCACAATAAACCAAGTTAAAGATGAATTTGCCTAATATCATTGCTAATATTTATTTATTTTTTTAATTTTCTATAGATATCACAATTATTTTGTTGTGAACTCTTTTGGCCACAGTAATCACATAGTGAAAATATGATAAAGTGACAACCCTGGTTTATATGTATATGGACTGTAACTGCAATTCATAACATTAGACTGGCAGGAGGGTGTAAGCTCTAACAGTAACTTAACCTTCACAGTATATAGAGTTGTTCCTGTATATAAATGTCTGCTGCTGGTTTTGATGCCAATCTTTTTGCTAGGTTATTTACATGTGAAAGACCCCTGAAGTTGTCATCAGTTCTCTGGATCCCATCTCTACAAGACAGTGTTGGTGACTTGTAGTGGCATGTTATATTAACATTAGCTGCTTTGTTAAAATATTCTGTTGGCTGGTTAGGTAGCTAAGTATCAGATTTTTTTTTATATGAGATACTTCAGGTACAAATTATAGTGCCTTGGAATAGGAAATATGGCTGAAGACATTTTTCCATATCATGGTAGCCTAATTTCCACAGAGGTTGGTGATTGTTGCTATACAACCACACACGAAAAAATCCTGTGACATTTCCATGTGGTCTCATTAACTTTCACTCATTCAGTCAGGGGAAAATGACAAGAAGGACAAGACATATCTGGAGATACCGTATTTCAACAATTAATCACCGGGCTGGAAATAGCCGCCTGGTTCTTTTAAACGCCTGGGGTCTGCACCCATTTTGCATATTAAACGTCCACCAGAATAACCGCCGGGGCGATTATTTGCATTATATTGAGGTAAACCCAAAATAAGGCTATTCACCTTATTTTTGCAGAAGTAAACCGTTAGCTGCACAATAACTTAGAAAAAAGGCTGTACTGTAATCTTAAATTGACCGACTATAAATATGTTGGACAGTAACTGTCATCACAGTAATGGCCTGGTGCAGGTCTGTGCAAAAATAAATAAAGGCCTGCAGCGAATAGCCGCCTGGTTCTTTTAAACGCCTGGGGTCCAAGTTGATTTTGCATATTAAACGCCCGGGCTATTAATTGGTGAAATGTGGTATTCTGTCATACATTTTATTTAAAAATCATTCTGCAATGTTATCTGTCCACAAATAATCTTTGTAAGGCTGCTCTTTCATTCATAAACTGAATCACTCATTATTTACAACTACCTCACTGCTTTGTGCGCCGTTACCATGGCAACAGGGTTTGAAACATTTGAAAAGTAACCACTTGTCTGCAATATACTTGATCGATTGAAATAACTCATCTGCAAAACATCCAAGAGCAAAGATATAATACATCGCCTACGTCCTGCCAAGTAGCCCAAAGAGAAAAAATATCCCACATAGAAATACTGTGCAAACTATATGATCCCAGGGATTTGACCAGTGATGTAAATGTAGGTTAAAAAGATGGGGGTTTGACAGAAAATATTTTAAAAAGTTATATCTTTGTTCTTGATACTAGAACAACTGATCAAAATATTTGTCCATATTTGTCCAGATCGAAGGAGCCACATTTTTTATTTGTCTATTTCTTCTTTTTGTATGCCTTAGCCTACAAGCCATATTCTCCAAACATAAAAGAAAAGACCCCAGAAAAAAATGACATCATAATTTTGTGAATATGTTAGATCTGGACTATCATAGCACAGTGATGTTTGTGACTGGCTGTAAAGCTCTCATGCACCTCTGCGCTCTGTATGCCAAGGCTCACTGGCCCTCATTTCCTAATGGAGGCAAACGCATTGGCTCACATTCATTCTGAGGTGATCCTTGGCATTCCTCCCTCTCATCTTTGCATATAAATGTCAACAACAGCGGCACCAGAGCAGTGACAGCTCGCGTTCCTGTGACCTGCATTCTCTGTTTGTGTCTAAAGGCCGTGCAGAACTTGGCAAGAGGGCCCTGAGTTAATCAGCTCCCGATAACTGGAATGGACTTAAAACCAAATTGCAGATATTTGGTATTTGGTTAGTTTTGGTGAACAACAACAACAACAACAAAAAGATTATAGGCCTGCTGTTGAGCTGAAGGTGAAGTCCAAGTTCATAGGAGGCTGGCTCTGGATGTCATTTAGTGTACATGTGAGCTGTGTCACTTCTTTTGAGATAAATCAGTCAATAAATTCAATATCGTATCAGTCTGGCATCACTGTAAAACAACAAAATAAAAAGCCATAATCTGTTCTTGGCATTTCCTGCGCAAAATTTTTATCTTTGAGCCATGTTTTTCAGCCATGTTTTTGGTGCCCCTCTTGTTATGCGTCTCCATGCATTGCATATGCTGCATCCCATTTACGCTGCAGTCCTCGGGCTGCAAGTGAGCAAGTAACCTAGCCTCTGTTAGTGCACAAATAATTGTCTATTGATTACACCTGTGCCTGATGAGCTGTGTAAAGAGGAGCCTATGTTACTTGCTCACTTGCAGCCTGAAGACGTACACTTCAGACTGAAGCGTTGCTGACAGTGCTTCTCTGAATAAATGTTATAAAAAAGTGTTGCACCCATCATCTTCATTTTTTGACTATTTTGGAGTTGTGGAATTTAGTCCTGTGGACATGCAGCGCCTTGCAACTGTGATGTGCCATTAGGGCTGCCACTCATACATTTCTCTAGTACCAAAAATACTTAATTTGTGATGGTGTTGTGTCACACATTTTATCTTTATCCCAAAAATTGCAGCTCCTGCAATTTGCATATTGCACTAGTCATAATGTATTGTGCTGAAGTGAAATAAAATATTAAAATGTTAAATGTAAAGTGTGGTTTTCAAGACTCTCTTGTATCTGTACTGATGGCAAGAACATGAAATCCTCAACTACACCCTGGAAATGTGAATTTTCAAAGTTGATGTCCAATTACCTCATCCCTCCTGTATGTCTGCAGGCCTACTTCCGCCAGGGGGTTGCCCTGCAGTACCTGGGACGTCATGCCGATGCCCTGGCAGCATTCGCCTCCGGCCTTGCCCAGGACCCCAAGAGTCTCCAGCTGCTTGTAGGCATGGTGGAGGCTGCCATGAAATCACCCCTTAGAGGTAGGCTTGTCAGAGAACTGACAACAACCGTGTTTGTATCCCCGTCTCTCTCACTGCTATTCTGTGTCTGTCATTCCTACTATATCTGCCTTCCTTTCTCTTTTTCTCTCTGTTTCATCCTGACGCCTGCCTCTTTCTCCTCCTCCCTCCTCATGAACATCACAAGTCTTCGCTCTTTTGCACAGAGGAGCCGAAACTTGTGATTGAGGCAGATTAAGACTGACAGAACCAGTCAAACAAACAACAAACAAATAAAGCAACTAGATATGGCTTGGTGTTTAAAAGTAGAGCCCTAGAGGAACAGGGTGAGGTATAGGTGGGGGGAACTGTCAAGTTATCAGTTATCTTGCTTTTATTCCTATATTAAATAAGCCTCCTCAGGGACCAGGATGTGGAGAAGTCAAAAGCCACTGTTGATGCTTCAGAACCTGCAAAGAAATGGATAAAGACTGAATGAGAGAACAGAAGTTAGAGATAAGAGGAAACAGAAACATGAAGAGAGGGGAGGAATAGGGAAAATAAACAAAACAGTGAATAAATAAAACAAGCAAGTCAAATAAAATGGAGAGCCAAGTGCAGAGAAGATAAAATTGAAAATAAGAGTGAGAGAGAATGATTGTCTGACAGTGACTGTCTGTTTGTCTTTTTCTCACTTGGGTTTCGTGATGAAATATTTAGAAGAGAGATTCTCATATTCCACTGATCTGTCTTTTCCATAGTGCATAGTGCACTTTTATGTTCAGCTCTCCAACACCACAAGATGACAAAGGAAAACTGTCAACGTGAGCTGCAGCACATGGAATTTCCCATTTCTTCTTATACTCTGTAATGGATCTTACACATCTTTTGTTTTTGAGGGTATATGTTTTGATTGAGATGATGCATACTGAGCATAGTGATAAGTGACTTACTTGTGGCAAGCAAAAGAGTAAGCTTCTTAATTTTTTCAACATAAAGAATTTACCAGCAGCAGGAAAAAGTTTTAACTTAAGCAACAACATTGCAGAAGAAGGAAGCAGCTTTAATTTACTCCTTTATTGTCAGTCCTCAGTGATGGTGGGACCTTGTCATGATCATCTGTCAGCTGAGTGCATGACTGACCACTGATGTGATCATTTTGACTTTGCCAGCTGCCTTGAATGCTTTGGAGTTTTGCACTCAATG
This sequence comes from Myripristis jacobus, assembly GCA_900302555.1. Taxonomy (NCBI): domain Eukaryota; kingdom Metazoa; phylum Chordata; class Actinopteri; order Holocentriformes; family Holocentridae; genus Myripristis; species Myripristis jacobus. The sequence continues at coordinate 13,080 of OMLB01021000.1, forward strand.
CAGGTGCTGGCTCAGCACAATATATTGAAGGAACGCTGTATAATTTTATGATGTTTTAGTACCATCTGGTAGTTATTGCTGTCCGCATGTGTGTGTACACACTCAATTACAATCTTAGTAGTGTTTCATTTATCATAATTTGAGGCTCTGTTTAATACCTCAACACAACTTATGTTAGCACATAAAGTTTGAAATTTTTAAAAAGTTGCATCAAGTTGTATCAAGGAAACAAGGCAAATGGATAATTTAGGTACAGCACAAGTTCATATCAAATGAAAACACCGGTCATTTGTTCCATGGATGTCGTTATTTTGCTATGATAATGTTATTCCAAACCTGACTGGGCAAGTCCAGTGATTCAGCAGTTTTAAGCTGGAGTATTTTGGTTAGTAATTCACTCCTCTTTCCATCTGCAAGCCTGGTGTTTGCTTTGTCCAGTGTGTAACCTGTGTGTGAAATCTGAAGATACAGCAGCAAACCAAAAGTGTTTGAAAAATAAAGCTGCTTCACGCTGTTTGTTTTCCACCTTCACCACTTCTGTGAGAGCAGGGTCATCCTAGGCTGTGGGTTCTCTTGAAATCCCTGCATTTATACACACATAGCCAACATCAGCCTGGCTATGTGTGTGTGTGTGTGATTTGGAGCAGGGAGGAGGGTGGATTTTCACCAAAACAAAACAAAGGGAAAAACCAGATTGGCTATCTTCAGAGCTCAAAATTTCATCAGTCATTGCAGTAACAATGTATTGACTGGTATCAATCAACAGCATTCATGAACCCTGAGTGCTGTGTAATGATCATTTGCACATTTGAAGACACTAAAACTCCAGCTTTTATGTTTCTTCTACCTTTTCACACACATGGTTGTTGTTGTTCCAATAAAGATAAAATACATCACTGCACACAGTTTGTCTTTGGAAAGCTATTTAGAGCAACAAATGGAAAAGCTTTCATATGCTAAATACTGGTTGGATCTCTATTTTAAACATAGTATGAATCAGTAATAGAGACTAGCAAAAATTACATTTATTTATATGAAACAGTTGTGGATTATTCACTTCCTGTTGTATGAGGGTAACTCTGACAATCAGGCTCCAGACTCTACCTCACCCATATCACACTGTGCCGCCGATTCTCCTCTTTCCTGAGGAAGAGGAGAAGGGCAGGCCAACTATGTGTCAGCCTCTGGCCTCCACCATCTCCATTTGCCCTCCAGTCCACTGTATACCCAAACAGCCATTACTTTTTCTCCCCATTTCCACAGTAGGTATAACCACCAGCAGATTAATGGCGACTGGCAGTATCTCCAGGGCTCCTCCCTCCTCATTTCATGGTTTCAGCTCTGATTTTTGTTGCTGCTGCAGTTAACATTCCCCATCCTTGGCACCATCGGACTCAGCCTCTCATCGTGCCACTTATGAGCATTCCCTAAGTCCATACTAGCAAGGGCTTAAGCGGCACCTCAGTCAACCCAGGGAAAATCCCTCTCTTTCTTATGGCTGGTGGTTTCAGTGCACAGGCCATCCAATTCATTTCTTAGCGTCTGAGAGTTTTTCTAGGCCGCTCCCCAGGCTTTTCCCTCAGTTCCTCATTCCCTCTATCTGCCTCCAGGATTACATTCCATGTCCCCAGGTGTGGATTTTGGTGTTCTCCATTTGCTTTCCTCACCCCCAGTCCCAGCACCTACAGCTCCAAATGACCAAGTCATATTCTCACGTTTCCCAAATTTATCACAACTTCCTTAAGTACTGTAAGCCTCTGTTACCTGCTCCATCAACCATCCCCACAGCATTTCTCTTATGTCCAGCTGCCAGATGGAGAGTGGCTTATTTTTTGCTCTAATATGACCTGTTGTACACTTTGCAAGAGGCTCTGACTGCACCTGTTGTGGCCTTGTGCAGCTACACTGAAATAACCCAGTTTTGAGCAGGGCAACTGTGTATTTTTGCTGCTCTGTTATTGCTTCTTATAATGCCACATTGTTTTAATGAGTCAGCACAGCTAGCTGGCAAACAGCAATAGGGATTAACTGAAAATAAACAGAAAAATAAAATAAAATATTTCCAGCATTGCATCCAACGATGCACAGAACCATTATCCAAGCATCATTTTCGACATTTATTGTTGTAGGCCTTCAAATAAACACTGTCGAGAGCCTGGAAGCTTTGAATGGGTGTGATTTTTTTTCCATTTTGCGCTAGCCAGGCAGACCTTCTGCTCATGAAAAGAAATCATATCAGTAGAGAAACAAGCACTCATGCAAATCAGGTTGTGTTGACGGCTGATGCTTTAAAGTTCAGCCTTGGTTGAATTGTTGACTACTGATTCACTCAGCTCTATAGAAAATGTATTGACCTCTGGTGAGCGGACTTGTTGATAGTAACACATGCTGGTTGGTCTCTATGATACAGATGTGTCTTTGTATTGGAGAAAGAAAGTGAGATTATTACTCAGTCATAGCTCACAGTCCCCTCAGCCCAACACCCACATCATCCTCCTTGTTATTCTCCCCCTGCTCAGGTCCATTCAGTTGCTGTCATTTCCGTACTTATCAAACAATAAATGGGCTGCATTTATTTAGCACTTTTCTAGTCTACCAACTACTCATAGTGATTTACAGTGTATATCTCACATTAACCCATTACCATGCACATTCTCTGCTGGTGGAGGCTGACATGCACACCTCCTCATCAGGAGCATGTGGGGGTTCAGTGTCTTGCTCAATGACACTACAAACCAGGAATCTTGGGATTACTAGATGAGCATCCTACCACCTGAGCCACAATGCCTCATCCCACCTAAACCAAAAAATGTGTAACTACCAGAAAATTCAACCCCTAGCCACTGATCCCTCATTATAACTTTCTAAGCATGCTCCCAGTATTAACTCTGATCCCACTAAGTCTGATCCCTTAAGCCTAGTCATAGACTAAAATGCCCTTTTAACTGGAATAACTCAAAGTCACTGTCTGGGTTATGGGCTGAAATAGTTCTAGATTTATCTTAATCTAGATTTAAAAGATCTGATTTCCAGGTCAAAGACTGGTCCTGAAATAAAAGAAGTTTTAAATTAACCCCCCCAAGGTAGTAGGTCTCCCT
>OMLB01021005.1:0-11787 GCA_900302555.1 Myripristis jacobus
TTACTTGTATGTGTATGTGTGTGTGTGTGTGTGTGTGTATACATATACACACACACACACACACACACACACACACACACACACACATATATATATATATATATATATATATACACACATACATACACATATATACACATACATATACATAGATAGATAGATAGATAGATATTACAGGTAGAAAATTACATGCAGTAGTTGATTGATTTGTAAATCTCTTTTCTCTGCTAGGCAGTTGCTTCCGTATTTGGACCAGGGAAAATCCAGCAAAAGCCATTTGAAGAAGCATTCCTCACACAGGAGCTGAGTGTATGTTATACCAATTTATCTTATTATATAGTGTTGCAGTGGTTTTGAATACCGCTCTTTTATTATTTTTGTATCAGTTTCCAGTTGGATTATCTAAAGTAAAACTTTGACTTTAACATGTTGTAAACACATGGTTTCTCTCTTTAGCAAATAGAAATCGATTCCATGTTGGTCAATCTGCATATGGAGTCTCTTCATCTCAAAGAGCTATTCACCATCCCCTGGGTTTGTGAGGCAGGTCTGGTGGAGAACATAGAGCTGGTGGTGGATGAGTACCGTCAGACCAGAGGGCTGCTGGTATGTGTCAGAAATTCTAAAAAAAAAAAAAAAAAAAAAAAAAGCTATATTGCTATATATCTTGTCACAGAAAATTTGATGGTTTTCCCTTTCCATGAATTTACCTGAAGTCTAAGCTCACACAATGGCTTATGTGTTGCTTGATTCACCTGTTAGGGAAAATCATCTGTTGAAGAGTAATACAGATGAAGTGATGCAGCCCCCATGATGTTATAGTGCAGTTCTCAACTTGGGGTACAGGGACCCCCAGGGGGTTCCAGTGGATCCCTCAAAAAATGGGGAATTGTTTAATTCCACTATTGTGTCATTTATGGAACTTAGCCCAATGAGATCATGATATACATTAGGTCTGGGCAAAATATTGATATTGATATTTTAATATGAGACTAGATATCTGTGTGTGGCTGTGGCAGCCATTTACCCTTTCTCTATTACCAGCAAATGTTTTTTCCCATTGGAACTGCCCATGATTAGCTTAAAAATATACTGTCTATCTACACTTATGCATTGGTGAATACAACTGTGTTAAGAAAATGATCATAAACTATATGCATTTGAAAAGGTTGGTTCAATCAAACTTCAACTTAAAGAGAACTGATAAAAAAACGTTCTTGGTTCTCGTAAAATTGAAAAAGAAATTGCAACAGATAGTACATTATTCATTGATCAGTGTGTTTTCTCCAGCCCATCCGTCTGTGTGTCCTCGGTCCTCCTGCAGTGGGGAAGAGCACAGTGGCTGAGCAGATATGTAAACACTATAAACTCCACCACGTCAGACTGCAGGACACGATCTCTGAAACCATCGTCCAACTGGTCAGCTGCTGTGCACACATTTACATATGCATGCACATACACAAACATATTGTTGCAGACATTATCCTAAGTTACTTTTACATTTACATTTCAATTATTATCACTAGGAAGCTGATGTGAAGATGGATGATCCAGATACAGAGAATGTGGACTCAAAGGAATCAAAGGAGTTCCTGGACACCCTAAAGGCTAGTATGGAGCAGAATGGAGGTAAAAACGCAGCAACATGTTGTCAGCTAGTTCTGTAGGACAGTAGTGGTGCTATCTTCCTCTCATTGTTACTGAGTGCTGGATACTGGCTGGATGCTCCAAATGCTAACTGTCAGCCCCCTAACATTGAGGTGGACTTCCCCCCCTTCTGAAAATTCACCTCCATAATCCATTCAAATTGTCTGTGAAATGATATTATATTTTTCGTATTCCCTTAAAGTATTAATTCACCCAAAAGCACAGTAGCCTTGTCTAGACTTAAAGGAAGAGATTAACCCAAAACTCAAATTTTGTCTTTATCTGCTCACTCTCTTGTCATTTGAAACACTGGGTAAGTTTGTATCTAAGTATACCACTACAGAGCTGCAATCTGTGTTGAATGGAAACTGTTTCTTTAAAGTTCCTAAAAAGTAGGAAAATGTCCACAAAGTGATTCCAAACCGCATAATCCAAGTCTTCTGAGGCCAAAATAATGCACCATGGCTCCAAAAGCCTTATTGTTACCTCATTATTTCCTAGATTTCTCTGTCTTTCTTCTGCAAAGAGCCAGCCATCACAACAGAAGCAAACTGATGTTGCCTTCAAATGTTGTTGTGAATGTTATCACTATAGGTAGACTAGACTTGAATGACCCAATAAGTGGTAAATACATATGAGAAAAGGGAAAGTTAAATTTTATCTATTCCCCAAGATGCCAGGATGTGGCATTCTGGTTCTTTGTTTCAGATGCCATGCATAACAACTTTTAGCTAGCAGACTGATAACAAAACTGATTAAAATATTACTGTCTCCATTCTTTTGTGGCAGCACAAAGAAGATCCGTGTCATGTGGTTTCAAAAATAATCATCCAAAAAGCCACTGATGTTTCAGGATACATTTTGTTATTTCTAGCTTACTTGAATGTACAGTAAACTTAGAAGTAGAAGCTGATGAGCACAAGAGGGCAGCAAGACCTCAGATCTGTGTAGGGTGACTACAGCTCTGCAACTGAGGAAAGTGTTGGAGATGATGTTAAATATTAGACATAAAGTATTGAAATGGAGCAAATGGCATGCGTGGGTCTAATCAATCAATCAGTGAACAATAATGCATCAAATGTGTGATTCTCCACCAGGGCATCTGGAGGACCATCTTGTGATTCGGGTGATGAAGGAAAAGCTGAAGTCTAAACCTTGCAGAAACCAGGGCTTTGTTCTGGACGCCTTCCCTGAGACCTATGAGCAAGCTAAGGAACTCTTCTATGGTGAGACACTGACACAAATCTCTTAAAAAATTGTAGATCCTTCTTCAGCTGGCAGAAATGAATTTGAATTGAAACCAACTTTGGAATACGAAGATACATTCAGCATGCACAACTGGTTGAATTATCTTCCTCCTTATGCAGTCATTGTACTTTAATTATTTTGGGGCATACGGCAACTAAAACTGAAATCAATTACAAACTGCTCCTTAAGTTCAAATATGCTCATGTTTAAGGGAACTCTATGTAATTTTAGATCATTTTAGTACCCCCTATTGGCTATTGCTGTCCATGTCTGTTTGTAAACTCAAATACAAGCTTAATCATATTTCATTTATCATAGTTAGAGGCTGTTATTTACCTGCAAAACAAATGTAAAAGCTAATCATTGATTCCATGGATGTGGTAATTTTGCTGCGATAGCGTTACTCCAAACTGACTGAATGAGTTTAAAAATGTGTTTGTGAGCCTGCTAACACAATACTCTATTGATTCTATTGATCAAAAACACTTGTGAATCCTCTGGTGCTGTGTTGTGGTCATTTCCACATTTGAACACTCAAATTTCCACATATTGTACCTTTAACACTATCCTTTATTTCACTGTTTTTAGCTGAAGAGGATGAAACAGAGGACACAAGATCCAAGATTCCCCCATACAACAAGGAAATAACCCCAGGTGTGTCCACCCAGAACCTTGCTCAACAATGACATCTCCTTGTTATTTGCACAAACTGTTGCATGCTTCCAACACTGCAGAGAGATAAGCATGTTTGTAGCCTTTACAGCATTTAACTCTAGAAGTTAAAAATATTTCAACTAAAATCAAAAAAGGGCGCCACTTCCAATGAGTTTTAAGTGGCTGAATTCTAACAACGAGAGTTAAGATCTTTGCTTCACATGTAAATTTGGTAATGCTGCTAGCTAATGAAGGCCATAACTTCTGACCACTGGGCAATACTAATTGTTCAAATGAATAGAAAGAAACTATGCCTCTGAGAAGCAATCACTGAACATTCGATTTACAGTTCAATGTCACATAGGAAATACATTGGAAATACAGTCCCAGTCTCTGAGGCTGTATTTCCAATGAGACACTTTAGCCCCATTGTGGGCTTTGTTTGTGTTTTGAATTGGTTGGATTGAAGACATTTCTTTCACCAACACATGTTTTTTCAACAGATGCACATAGCATTTGATATAAGGACTGATCTAGTGTGTTAACTAATATATGTTACATATTTTCAAGCTACCAAGCAAGACCCATTAATTTAACAGTTAATACCTGTAAAAACTAAAACCAAAAAGACTATTTTTAGTTGCCATGGTTACCTTTTCCTATAAATCTTGAAACAGTTGAATTGGGGAAGCAAATTTGTTTAGTTATTTTCTCTCTTAGTATATGTCATTTTTCACCCATGTACAAATCAAATGCTTCAAGAAATCAGTGTACATTGTCAAATGAATAATGGACTTAAGCTTTTAGACAAGAGCAAAGATGTTTTTATGATGACAGAAATTCAAACTCAAGCCACTTAACCACAAATCCTCTGTCTTTACAAAATATTTGATCATTTTTTTCAAAGCTAAAATAAAGATGCTTTGTGGTAGACACACTTGGCCCATTGTTTCAGTCATTTTTAGTTTTCTCTGTTTGTGCTGCAGAATTTGTATTCTGTCTGGATGCCTCAGATGCCTTCCTGAAAGATCGCGTGCTCAACCTGCCAGAGAGGCTGGTAGAGAACAGCTCTTACCGCCAGGAGCACTTCCTTCAGCGACTGGCCAGCTACAGAGAGAATAACGTTGAGGATGAAACCATTCTCAACTACTTTGATGAGCTGGACATCATGCCTCAGCACATGGGTAATCCATGAATGATGACAAAAGTCCTCTGGGCGGGAGGGGAGAGTTTTGTTGAGGGACTTACATGCTCAACATCGCCCACAACGACTTTAAAAGCTGCAGTGTATTGAAGCTTAGAGAGACTGGACTTTTTTGGTTTTGGTGATGAAAGGCAAATTTGGGAGGCAGTTCATTAGTGTTCACTGCTCTCCAGACTCAAATTGGTGCACGCTGCCAGGTGCCATTGTCCAGATTTCATATTAAAGGATCACACCAGAGATGTTGAAATGTTAGTGCTGTTTTCCCTTGTCTTTATAATTATTCTCTCATAATTTATTTCTTTTGATTTAGGAAACCCCATAATTATTGTCTGTGCTTTAATGAAGACATCAGTGTGATACACATTTGATCAAGCACTTAATACAATTTTTGCTCAAATTTACTGTGGTAAATGGACCACATTTATATAGCGCTTTTCTAGTGTACTAAGTTCTCACAGTCCTTTACAATGTATACCTCACATTGACCTGGTCACACACTGCTGTCAGATGTCATCACACAAGGCACCAAGCTGCTCATCAGGAGCTGATAGGGGTTCAGTGTTTTGTTGCTGTTGTGACTAGTCTGGACAGGCTCTGTTCATCTGACATTCACCCAGAATCTGAACATTTCTTTTGACTGGTTCTTGAATTTGCAGTACCTGTCGCCTGCCAATCCAAAGAACATGCATTGCCGCAGAACATGCCAGCGATGATTGTGATTGTGATTTGTTGGTGATATCCAAACTTTTGCTGAAATATGGAATTCCAGATTCAACATTTTTTCACAGAATCATCCCTTTCACAGTGACTTAAACTGGCTTTTAAATCTTGAAATCACGATTTGGCCATCAAAAAGCTAACGCTGTTAACACTATGCCTGATAAATTTACAACTAGGATCATTATAGTAATCAGCTGAATCATAAAAAATAGCTGATTAGCAGCTGCCAGGTCAATTTCTTTGGCTGATCTATTCTCTATGCTCAATAATAAAAGTATCAAGAGGATGGGAATTACTACAACTCTGGTCGTGTGCAGCAGGTCATCATGGTTGACTAACCACTTAGCCATTCATAATTTCTTATTGAAATTATGCCAAGAATTATAAAATAATGGGTGAGATTTTTTCTCCTTTTAATATACAAACAAACCTCCAATGTCATAAATTATTTTGAAGGAATTAGGAAAACCTATACATTTCTCCCACAAACAATTTATTTTTTGATCCAGAAGTCTAAAAAGTGTGAACAATCAGAGAAAAATGACGATATGACATCTAAGGCCTACAAGATCAGATGAGCCTTGCCAGACTCCACATGGATAGTCTCAGGAGTCTGTTGTTTGCCAGGCCAAGATCAAATCACAAACACCTTTCATTACTAGATGAACGCACTCCCTCCTGAGCCATGCTCCCCCTCAGTATAAAAGCTGCTACTGATATATTTGATATAACACCTCTGTTATGTTGAAGGAATTCGAACTTAACTGTACTTATTATGAGGCTTACCACATTTATGTGCCAACATAGGTTGGGCACAGAGCCACACTCCTGACTGTAAGATGAACTATTTAATAATCTTGGAATATGGACTTTTTTGTAATTTCCTGTTCTCTTGTTGTCTGTGTGGATGCAGAGAGGTGCGGTTGTAGGTTAGGAGTGTTTGGTTTGGCTGCTTCGATGTAGCATTGTTGTAAAACAGCACTGTCATCCTCCGCAGAGATCAGCAACAGTGATGACCCAGAGTACCTGCTGCTGATGCAGAAGATCAGTCATGTTGTCGGCCGGCCCAGAAACTATGGTCCCAGCAGCCAGGAGATGAAGGAGGAGGAGAGGAGGAGGGCTGATGAGGAGATCAAGCGTCGGGTCCAAGAAAGGGCCGAGGAGGAGCAGAGGGAGGAGGAGGAGGCCAGGCTGAGGGCTGAACGCTGGGAGGAGTGGGTAGGTGCTGTGGATGGTGAGGGGCTATAGAGGCTCTGCTGGCTCTCATCACATCATCTCACCACATCTAGCATCGCAGTAAAGATCCACTGGAGAATTAGCTGGGCTTCACTAAAACAACCACACAACCAGAATTTTATATTCTTTTTCATTTTGGGGGGAATTTGTGTTAATTTTATGGTAATTTTCTCTTAATTGAATTTCGAATATATTAATTATTAAACAATGTATGACAATAACTATACATAATAATAAATTATTATACAATTTTTCTTGTCATTTTATTCACAAGTGTTTTCTAATAATGTTTTACTAATTTTTTAGGTAATTTTTGGTAATTTTTCATTATTTTTTATCATTTTCTGTTAATTTTCTTGTAACTTATTTCCTAATTTCCTCCTAATTTTCAGGTAATTTCTTTCTAATTTTCACTTCACCTTCTTTATCATGTTACCAAGAGATCAAGTGGCTTTGCTTACACTTCAAAGAATTAAATTCTTTTTTCCAGTGCTTTTGAAAGGAATCATGTGAATTTGCCCAGGTTTCAAAGAGCTAACAAGCTGACAGGATGTAAACACAAGATAAGATGTGGCAGTGGTGAGATTATTCTCAAACAGGAATAGAGTTAGATAGCCTTGCTTGATAGGTTTGTTAAGTCTGGAGACTGATGCTCTGCGTATCTTCCAGAGTAAACATTTGGAGGAGGTGAGGCAGCAGGAGAATGACCTCTTGGAAGCCCAGTCACTCCCTAGGAGGAGATATCTGATGGAAAATATCATGCCCACCCTCACCCAAGGCCTTATCGAATGCTGCAAAGCCCAGCCACAGGACCCGGTGGACTTCCTGGTATCAAACTTAGTTTTACACCATTAAAGTAGGAATGTTTATGTCCTAGTCACACTAGTCTGGCAACATCGTTGCTTCTCAGTGGATTTAGAATGGAACAATGTTGAAAATCATGAGTATCTGATTATTTGTTTTGGTTTGTCTCGTTTCAGGCTGAGTACCTGTTTAAGAACAACCCCCTGACCGGCAAGTAAAATTGAAGTCCAAAAAAAAGAAGAAAGAATTAAACTTTTTACTATGCAGGTAGATTTCATTTCTTGTTGGTTGCACATGCAAATTCTGTACATTATTATATAGTAAATATGTTTCCACTAGACGGTTAAGGTGTGAAATTGATTTTTTTGGCTAACTACTTGCGTGACGCTTCACTGCACTCTTTAGATTATTGGATACCAAAGTCAATTAAATTCAGCTTTTATGCCGGGGAAAACCTCATGGAGTCATTGAGATTTGCCACTGTATTTCAGCCATCACATTCTAAGTGTCCCTCGATTCATGCTGGGACTTTGATTAGGTCTGATTTGTAAGCGGCCCATTCTCTGCCCCTGTTGTATTTACCCACAGCTTTGTTTGTGCTCTTGTGTGCCGGCCATTACTTAAAAGCACCCTGAAAAACAGGATGAAAGTGCATATGAAGCCAAAAGCTAATTAGGAAGTTAATTTGCGTAATGAACTTGGGGTTCGCTTGGTAAACTCCAAAGTAGACACGCTCGGGTCATAATTGCTTTGATTTGGCTTACGATTTCCAGGAAGGATAAATGTTACAAATGGCGGCTAATTTGCGTCTCTCTCATGTTGCCACTCGCGACTCCAAAGTGTACATAATTGGTTGCGGCGGAACACCAAATTATTTCATTGTACATACTTAATCACCACATGGGGAAATTAGTTGAGTTTGTTTGGGAACATATTGTGACGCAAGCTGCTGCAAAGACATTTTGAACACACCATCTGTGAGTTCCAGGTACAAACTAGTGAATGAGGAAGTTTCTCAAAGCTTAACACATTTGGTGTATTTTAGTTATTCTATTAATTATTCAGTTATGTTTTTTTGCAAATGAATTCTCCATTTAAAGGCAGTGATATCATTCCAGAGGTTCTTTTGCCATTGGATAGGTCAAGTGGATCTGCCTTAAGGGGGTGCTAACCCTAAAATAACTAAATGTCTCTGTTCATTTTTTGTCCCACAATGATCTCAGTGCTGTTTGAGAGGGGTTTTCACCCTGACTTTGTTGGGGATACTGGTTATTTTTGGCATGTAAGTGGTCAGAATTTTATAAAACAATATCAGGATGAAATATTAAGTTTAAAAATAGCAGTATTGACTTCTTTCAGGAAGACGGAGCGGTCAAACCCAAGTTTAGTGAATGTCTGTCCCTCCCAGACTGTCACAGAAGAAATTTAAGAAGAGACAAGTACAGGAGGATACACAGAAGACAGAAAGAATAGTGTGTCTTTGTCCTAAACTTCTACTGTCTTTCTTGTTCTGTTGTTTCCTCCTGTTTCTACTCGGTCAATCTTAGATCCTGGATATTAAGAAACTCATTTCACCTCCAGTCTCGGTTAAAGAATTGTTGGTACACAAGTGGACAGTGAATTTTGGTAGCATTTTAATTTTGTTTAATATGAATGGCAAATCCTAGTCATGACCTATGACCTGATTGTGTGTGAAAACACACACAATCAGGTGCTGCTGTTCACCTTGATAGGGCAGTCAAGTTCCTCTAAATGTCCAGCAGGGAACAGCCTAACCACTGAGTGTCAATTAAACTTAGACTCTCTATTTCTAATGGGACTTGTTGTGTGTGATGCTGAATATTTTACATTTCCAGCTACAGTAGCCATTGAATGAACCACTTTTCAGCTGAAATGCTGTATCTGGAATAATTTACCCACAAAAAATATGATTGTGTGTGAATTCTGGTTCAGTGATTCAGATATAACAAAACTAATACCTAGATCATTTTTATATACATTGAATGAAAGAATAGGTATATATTTTTTAATTCAAAATGATGCATCGTACAGCTGCATTCCAGAGGGCAGCTTGTCTTCTTCACAAGCTGATGATGATATAATAAAGTGCTTTTGTAGGCTTTAGAGTGGGCATTACCACAGTTAACACAGTCATGCTATTGTCCTCATGGCTTATTCCGTCAGTCTTGTTAGCTTATACTTTGGGACAGAATCGTATCAATGATTTGAAATCTTTTCATCACAAATACAAAACCAATTCAAAGAGGAAAATTTGTTGTCACTTGACATGGCAAGAAAATGGCTCTGAAATGATGGATGCAGGTATTACATACCATATTTTACATTTGAACCACCAGAGAGAGAGACAGAAAATGTATATATTAAATATAATTTGATCTTCCAGTATAGCAGAATTATGTCAGAACTAGTGTTAGTATAACACTTTTTATTTGTATGAAACACGGCTTAAGAAACAGATTAAAATTCCATTAAAAAAAATGTCCAGACAATGTAAAAATGTCGTTACATCAGAAGATAATGGAAATAAACAGCTGGGTAGTCCAAAGGCCTAGTGACCTTTGACCTGAAAGCTAAACTTGAGCTTGTCTCTGTGTCAGAGGTCTCTGCCTTGCCTCCATTCATGAAGGTGAATCAAGCGCAATCCTGTCCCAATGTGTCAACAGCAGCATCATAACACTAGGTGGCAGTGTAGGCTCACCTAACGACCGATGGCAGCCAGGCTGTCTCTTGAAAGATGATGATTGTGGGATTTAAAAGTGTTTCCATGCCTTAGGTCATTTAAGATGAAATGCTTATATTGATTTTCACTTATTGTGCAATGTAGGTTGTACTACAACCTTGACTGTAGGCCACTCCTACTCCCTCTCCTGTGTGTACATGAAAAGACATTTGGATAGCAAATGAATAAATAAAGAAGGAAAGCTTTCAAATTCAGGCCACACACAGGCCATGACTGGTGAATATGAGCTAACCATGTTTATATTTCGTCATATTCTATTATTTGATGTTATTTAGTTTCCATTTTTGGTGCCAAGTGCTCATTGCTGTGGTGTTTCTGCACCGCTCTTCCCACAGATCACCTGTCAAGCAGTGTGTAAGTCTGAGTCTCTGTAAGGTGGTGCTCTTTTCTTGGTGGCTATTTCTACTGCCACTGCTATCTTTTTCTAATTATTCCAAATGAATCAGAAATGTGTCACTTCCTTCACACCAGAACAGGGGTTTTCAAGCTTTTTCATGTCCTGGACCTGCAAGTTGATTTTAATTAAGCTGCAAACCTATTTGAAGTGATTTTCCCTAGGGACCCTAATGTAGATATTTTGGTTTGTGTTAAGTATTAAACTGTCTAAATGTCGTACTTGAACACGGACAAATAGATTGAAAGCGGTGGAAGAATTCAATAAAAAAAAAAATCACTCATACGTTTTTCCAATTAATTCAGTTATAGTGAAATTCATCAATTCATTTTGCTGAGGAGTGGATGAGTTTCACTCCAGACCCCGCCTCGAAAACCACTGCACCAGGGGACTTTTCCCCAAGAAAGATATACCAGACATTGAGTTTTTGGCAGATGTTAAAGCTTTTATGAAGTGGATACGGCAGTGTTACAGCAATCAGCGATAGAGAGCAGTAAAACATATTTATGTGTATGAAAGTTTCACAGATTATTACCTTAATTTGTAATTATTTAAAGGACAATGCCACCGATACTGCATTTTTGGTGTAATATCTACAAAATGTATGTGCCTCATGTTTCTAATTGTTAATGTTTTCCCAAAGCAAAGCAGTATTTTAGAACTCATATCATTTTTCCTCCCTTTAATCCAGCCGCTGAAAATGAACTTTCCCAGACTTCAAATTTTCTTCACACCAGTATTCCATCAGCGTACTAAAGTCGTCCACATCAGTTTTCCTAAAAGTAGCAGCACTGTTGTGTTTGGATGATTTGAAACTGAGGTGGTAGGGGAAATAGTCCTGCTTTACACCACCAATTATCAGTTCTGTGGTTTATGAATGGTGCCAACTTTGTCAGTCACAGACGCAGAGCATTATAAGCTGGGTGTTTCAACCAAAAACTCAAATTTGACAGTGGGGTAACACTTTATAATGAGTACACACTAGTAAGCATTAGTTAAGCATTAATAAATATTGAATTCATCATATGTAACGCATGAATACTCATTAGTATGTGTTTTATAATCACACTTATAAATGTTTCACTCATCATTTATAAGCACAGTAGTTATGGATTAGTA
>OMLB01021006.1:0-11097 GCA_900302555.1 Myripristis jacobus
CTCACACTCTCAAATAATTACATGCAATCCCCTCTGCTCCTTTTCCTTCCTCCCCCCACCCGTTTCTCAGTCTGAGGATCTCAAAGTGCAGCAGAGATGATGGACAGCAAACTAATATCCAAAGCTAACGACTCCTCCCCTCTGACTTCAACAGAAAAGGCTGACAGCGGCCATCGTGCCCTTCACAGAGAGCAATATGACCCACTACTGTACAGTTAAAATGTCGATGTTGATACATCCTACAGGCGGAAGAGAGTTCATCTCCTTATTTTTTCGGCTATGTCACTGACACCTAAGTTGGACTTAGCATCCGATTGTACAAGTAGATATATATATATATATATTTTTTTAAATTTATTTAACCAGGAAGTCCCCTGTCTTTGAGGAAGACACCATTACAAGGTTATAAAAGTGCAAAAAATGCATGCCTTATTTTGTGTCACTGCTTATGATGTTTGTGATAAAGACATTTCCCAGAGAGAGATGAATAAGGTACTACAGACACTACTGCAGTACAACCTCATACCTCAAGCATCCAAGCTGGAAAGTGTGTACACTGTGCATTTAATGAATGAAAATGTGCAAATGGCACAAGGAAGAATTCACATCTTCTACCACATAAGTCTCTCTTCAAATATGTGATATTTTCTCAGATCATCATTTACATGGTGTGAAATGCATTACTGTGGATCAGGTCAGACTGTGTCTTTGCCCAAACGTTGTGCATCATCATTCACCAGCTTTTACCACCAAACAGGGTATAATCTAAGTGCCCTTTGTGCTGTTTTGAGCATGTAAAATTGCCTGAGATGGTGGAGAGGTAGAGAGGAAGAAAAAGAAATGAGGTATGTCATCAGATTTGTCAAGTATGCAAGTACAAATCTCAAAGGTCACTGCTAACTAGTATCATCCATCATGGCTGCTTATGGTTACCCATATTTGGAAGTTCATCCAAGGTGCTTATCATAACCTTAATTACATGAAATCCTTTTCTAACCTTAACTGTCTGAAACCTATAACCTAAACTTAACCGGTTGGTTTGCTGAATCAATAGCAACAATTCTGCCAAAAGAGAGTCAACCTGACTGCTGCACATTCTGTCTCATGTGGGTATAAACATAATAAATAAACCCTAGCCACAGAGTTGAAAACTTTCCTCAAGAGGCCAATTTTTCATGCACATGTAAGACCCAGTGGCCTTCCCTGCCTCCCGTGAGTCCAGCTCATCCTTGGTAGCCACAGCCAATCAGCGCTCCTATCGCTACCAAGAATCTACCAAGTTTGGGAGGCGGCGGCCAATCGCAGCCCGTGTCTTGCCAAGACCAAGAATTGACCAATCGGTGGCTGGTCACGGGGGCTCCGACCAATCACAGCACGATGCAGTTGTCGGCTCCAATTTGAATTTCGCCTCGGCTCGTTGACCGATCGCCATTCATTCATTCTCGTTTTCGCCGCATTTGGGAAACGTAAAAGTAAACCCTTTTCAGCTGTTGTTGGTGTAAATAAATGGGCAAATATATGTTTTCTTTCCTGAATAACGCCAATGGCAGTAAGAATGTAGCTCAGTAAGGCTAGTGGCTAGCGTTAAAGCTACCTGTCTCGTCACTGTATTGTTGTGCTGTACCGATCTGCATGAAATAACCTGCCTTTTGGTAACTATGGCGAGCTGAGTTACTAAATGAACTTCAAGTTACATAAGTGTCCAGTACAGTACAGTGCGGCACAAGTCCGCGCTGTCTTTTGCATTTTCGTTTGATTTATTCTCCTTATGTTGTTACTTGAGTTTATTGCAAAAGAATGATTAAATAGCTAGGGTAAGTTAGCAGACGAAAAGAGGCTTTTAAAAGAAAATGGCCACTCCGGTCAAGGTCCCCTCCCCCTCCCCCACCATTTAAGTTGCTGCGGGACAAAGTCTGTGTGTAAGGGCACAGCTAATATCTACAGTAAAATATATTTGTACATTATGCCATCATACCAATATGGTATAATGGTATAATGAATTACTAGACATAGCATACATACTATCCCTTAGTATTTGTCATACAGTTGTACCTTGCTGCATTTTATGTCTAATACTAGTGACAGCATGTATCACTCCCTTATAACCCTTTACTTCTGACTCAGTGACTCTGGGATCTCTTGACCTTTGACCTTTTGTGCCTGTAACAAAAATACACATAGATGGAGCAGGAGCACGTTATAAAATCAGCATTACAAGATGAGCGTGACTGAACATAATTGCTAGTAATATAGTATACCCAGCTGCTGTGAAGTCTAACTATGCAGCTTCAAAGGGGAGGGAACCCACCTTGTTATGATGTGGTAGAGACTGGTGAATATCAGTTCTCCAAAGAATAGCACTTAGAAATGCAACACTTTTACTCCATTGTAGTCCAAAATGTAAGTCCGTTTTGTGCCATTTTTTTATGTTTTGGTATGCATTTTATTAGATAAGAGATTAGATTCAAGACAGGAATTCAATAGTGTTACATTAATTCTATGGGTTATTAGTCTTGGCGTGATCCTGAGGGGGTTTATCCTTCTTCAGCCTCATACCTAGCATGAGGAAACAGAGTGGGATACCCACTCCCCTCCATTTGAAACTGCATAACCTGCCTTTAAGTATGTGTTACCAAACGTTTTGTCAAGCTCATCATTGACAGCCAGGTGTTACAGTATTTACATGTGTTTTTCTGTTTTCTTTACATTTTCATTTTTTACTCCAGATGGAACCTTGCTTCAGGACACGGGCTGACGGCCAAGGAAAGCCGTGGATGCCACCCATGTCCCCAGAGGCAGTGCTGGACAAGGCCGGAAAAGCTTTGATTCAGCACAATGGAGATCCAGCGAACAGAAAACACCTGCTAGGTTTCTTTGAAATCCAGTTTGGTGTATTTCGTGGGCAGACATTCAGGTGGGTGGCTGAAAATGCCCTGGGATATGCTGCTTGCCTCGTCGCAGCTATGAACAGGGACCCCTCGGGAGGCAGCAAAGACTCCCAAGACGATGCCCACAACAAGAGGCGTTTCAGGGACTATACTGAGCTCTTCCCCACTGGCAGACTTGCCATTGCCTTGAAGGAAGAGCAATATGCAGGGAAAACTCCCCAGCATGCATCCACCAGCCAGCACTCTGCCACCACCCAGCACGGTGACACTACTCAGGATGACGCCACCCTGGACTCTGCTGCTGCCCAGCACACTTCCACCTGTTCTCCCCGCTCCCTGTTGGTTGGGAGGATGCCTGACCAGAAAAGCCTGACCAAGACTGTAAAATGGCGTGTTTCCCCCCTCAAGGTCAAACCATGTAAGCAACCATTTATTTGTATAACACATTTTTTATTTTTAGTATTTAATAGTATTCAGTACTCAAGATGTTTATATTTGTCTTGCTCTTTAAAAAAATTTAATTCCTTCATTCACTCATTCATTCATTCATTCATTCATGTATTTATAAGCTTTGACCCAGGCACACATGCGACCGTCACCCACCCTTGCCCACCCAATTTTGTCCAGTGAAGCAACCACAGGGCCCTCACACACCATCGCCCACTCCTCTGTGTTCCCTGAGCTGGATGACGGCACACTGCTGGCAAAGGCAGCTAGGCTGGAGGAGGTACATGAACAGCTCGCCTCCACCACCGATGACTCCGCTACTACTCAGCAGTCCTCTACCACCCAGCACTCTGCCAGCACTCAGCCATGTATGTTTACTCTTATTTAAAACATATAACACAGTATTAATTACTGCAAAAAGTGATGGTTTGTGAGTGTTACTGGTCACAGTCTTCTTTTTTTCCCCTTGAGTTTAATTTACATTTTAGAAGTTCAACAAGGTAAAAATGAGGTCATCACATTCATATTTGCATCACACAGATGTTTAGTTATCTACAAACATCACAAGTTCATGTTAGAAAATATATCTAACACTATATATGCTTGTCCACACAAGCACACACATATTTCAATGCATAAACATTTATGTTTACATACAAGAACATAACAGCAGACAATCTTCACGGGATCAATCCTTCAAATCCATGGACCAAAATCTCCCCCAAGAGTAAGCACAGGGCGACAGTGGCAGGGGAAAAAAAAAACATTTAATAAGGCCAAAAACCTTGACTGGAAGGGTTAGGCAGGAGTCCTGCTTTATTAAATGTATCTTAAAATTATTGTATGCTTTTGTACTTTGTTTTTTGTGTTTTACAATTGGCTGCACAACACGTTTCCTGTCCAGGGATAATGAAATGATGTGACTATGCTTTTGTTTATTTATGTTTTTTTTTGTTTTTTTTTGTTTTTTTCAGCACAGCAAGTCTGTCTTCCAGCTGGCTGGATACACACCTTGTCTGAAGTCGACCAAAGGTGGATATCCAAGGCCCTGTTCAGATGGTCATCACAGGGGCATCCTGAGCTGGACTTCAGCAAGGTGGACAAACTTTGGTGGTATCCTCCACAGGCGCCACTGAGGACCAGTAATTCTCCTCCTCTGGAAAATTACTTTGGCCATCCTCTGCTGCTCTGGATGCCACAAAAGCTGTGGCGAGTCAAGCTGACCTGTCCACATCCAGACTGTCACAAAGAGCTTCTTACTTCAGCCGGCCTACATCAGAACATCAGGCAGGTAGTAGCCATGGGGAAGATGTACTTTGTTGCATCTGAGTATCTGGCTTGCCGAAGATGCAAGCAGAAGGTCATCAGCTGGAGCCATGGCATCGTCTTGCAGCTTGACATTGGCCACAGGGTGCAGTTCCCTTGCATCCTCACATCAAAACTTGCATGTGATGTCGAGCTAATCAGTTTGATGCTTCAGCGAGGGCCGGGAAACAGCAGCAGCCAGATCCAACGGAAGCTGCAGGAGTGTCATGCTGACGTCTGGTTGCAGAAAACAGTTCAGTGCCTGACACACTGCAAGGGAATTGCCAGTGCTGTCACATCAGGCCTGATTCTGCCTGTGACATTTGAACCTGTACCCGAGATGCCTCATGTCCCCACGCACCGGTGGCTGATGCAGGTGTATGCCCAGGATGTTCTGCAACGGCTGGATGATATCAAGGCCACCATCACATCCAAATATGGTCGGATCCTGAAGATGGATTCAACAAAGGTGGCTCGAAAGCTTGCAGGACACAGCTATGGCACCGCTACCTGGGCAACCAGTGTTGCCAATGAGTATGGACAGGTGATCATGTCTGTGCTCACAGCCAGCGAAGGTTTCGGTCTCGGGCCGATGATTGCAGGCCTCATCCAGCGATACAGAGTGGCTTGGGTGGCTCCTCCCGATGTGCTGTATGTTGACTGAGACTGCTGTGGCAACACTCTGCTGAGGAGCATGTTTGAAGAGTGGGAGCACTTGACCATCAGGTTAGACATATGGCACTTCATGCAGAGGATTGCGATGGGTTGCAACACAGACTCTCACCAGTTGTACGCCACCTTCATGAGTCGCCTCAGCCACTGTATCTTCATGTGGGACCAGGATGACTTGATGGCCCTGAAGAAGGCGAAGCGTGCAGAGCTAGAAGCTGACCGGAGGCAACCATCCGAGGATGATGTGCTGCATTGCATCAGCAGAAGCGAGCTAGCCCTGCATTGCAGGAGAACCACCCGTGGGACCAGGGAGACCCAGGCTCTGATTGAGAGCCTTATCCAGGCCTTTGATGGAGATGCTGGTCGTGACACGCTGGGGGTCCCACTGATCAACTCAGCCCGGATGAGCGAGATCTGGAAGTCCCAGCGGAAGCATGTGGCCTGCATCCAGGATCCTCCAGGCGTGCAGCTGTACACACAGACGGGAACTATCGTGAAGGGAGGGCACCGTCTGCCAAACTACCGCTGTGCCAGAGGTTCCCTGTCACTTGAATCATTTCACCTGCACCTGAACCATTTCATCCCAGGTAAATATGTGAATGCTTTTTCTCATCCCAATAGTTACTGAGTAACTTCATTCAAGTATTAAAAAATGTGATTAAATTAATATTATACTTTAATAAGATTGAATTAATTGTAGAAACAGCTGTTTGTGTATTTATTGGTAATGTTTGTGTTAGCATTATTATTATTATCACTGGTATTATAATTAGTGTCCATTTTACTTTACAGATACACTGGCAAGTGACACGTTCTTCCAGGCATATCTTGTGGATGGATTTGCAAGGTGGAATGAAAACCGAGCTGTGGCAGCCACAACTGATGAGCAGCAGCCACCTTCCGATAATCATCTTCTCCGTCATGCTGTTAATACTCTTGCAGAGGAGGTTCTGGGCAGGAAGATCATCTCTTATGTCGGGCCAAGAAAATACACTGGTAGATAATTATATTTGCTGTTTTTTGTGACAGTTTCATTCAAGTTTACAAACACCATTTTCCAACTGAGTTATTACATAATGTCCTTTTATATTGTCTAAATTGTTTGTCAATGTTTTTATATTTAAAAAGGTGAGCTTATCGGAGTGGAATACCTCTATCAGCAAACTGGTGAAGCGCTGCAGGACTACAAACTGGCCATTGCAGAGTCGGAGACCACTGATGTCGATGTGGAGGAAGACAAGGACTATGCTGAAGTTGAGCAGTTTCAGGACATGACTGTCCCCACCTTTGATACAGAATGAGTACCTGCTGCTTATGGCGCAATGGATAAGGCATCAGCCTCTAGAGCTGGGCATTGTGGGTTCAAGTCCCACCTGGGTTAAAGTAATCTACATTTCACATAGGCAATTTAACCCAAAGACTATATATGTCTGGACATTGCAATTCCTGTGGTGTTCTGTAAACCTATGAGGTTAAGCTTACATAGAGAACTGTTTATACAGCTGAATGTATATCAAACAGTGCAGTGTACTTTAAACGTCTGGCAAACTGGCTAAGAAGCACCTCAGTTATGTTTTCATCCCTGGTTTGGTTCTTGTTAATCAGCTTAACACTAAAGATATGGGTATTCCAACTGCACATCAGCACTCACAGGATGTTTTTGGTTGCATATGGATACATGGTTCATCCTGTGAATGAGCTTTTCCAGGGTATTTCTATGTATTTCAGAGGTCCAAACAATGACCTGCCTCAATCCGCCTCCGCCCCTGTGGGATTTAGATGATATTCTGCTGACTAGCATATCACACAGCATGGTATTTGATACTCGGTTCTTATATATCCTATTGCATCCTAGTGCACGTCTTGTTGGCTGATACTTCATCAGTGAGGGGGCGGGACAACTGGCTCTTTGTCAGCACAAATTGTGTCCCTGTTTAGTAACTGATTGCTTGAAAAAAATAAAAAATTAAAATTACCTTCCCACCATCTGTCCTGTTATATTTGACTAAATCCTCCATGGTGTACAGAGGTGACATAACAATAATAATTGAGAGAGACTGTAACAATGGACCTCCTGCATGAATCACACGCTTGCACATTTTAATCCCATAATGTGGGAGGACATTTAGGAGAGATTTCAGGAAACATTTGTGTAAAAAGTGTTTTTATTTTCTGTTCTTGGGAAAGGAAGATGAAAAACACTGTAATAGCTGCAGAAATATCATGAACAATATAAATCCGTACACATATGCAAATGTAAACACCAAACTTTAGAACAACAGTATGAGAATACAATATGAGAGTTTCCATGGGAGACAAAGAGAGAGAACGTGTGTGTGTCTCTACATGTGTGTTCTTGCCGGAAGCCTAATGGGATAAATTATATCTCAGGGAGCCCTTGCACAGCATTAATACAGGATATTGCATCTGTAAAGCACAGCAGGTGTAGTAGCAGGCTTAGTGACACACCAGTCGACCACCACTAGGCCCTTTGTCACACCTCTAACAGCAGGTAAGGACACTGACAGGACTTTAAAAGGCCTTTCACTGAGGACCAACTGTTGCAGCCACTTAAATCACCCCAGGTGTTTTGGCTTTTGTTATGTTCTGCCTCAAGAAATCACACAGAGGCCCCACTAACTTGCTGTTCTGTGACATTATCTACTTTTCATTTGACTGCAGCTGTGTGTAGCAATGGCAGACTTCCAGCGCTCACAATGTTCTGTACTGCTGTACCAGTTCCTCTCTGTAACAAGAGCAGCAGGATAAGTGCAGCTAAAAGTGGAATTTCTAGTTTGATCACATCGATAGATGTAGTTTGAGAGTAAGAACATCTACACCTAGTTTATACACCTTTTTATTGGTGGCAGTGGCTCTCACTGACAGTGAAATTCTATTGATGTAGTTGATGTAGAGAATAATAACCCTCAGACAAAGCTTGGAGTTAGACACCCCCCCTTGGTGTAGCTCAATTCCCAGATGTCTATGGGATCATGTGGCTGCTATTCAGTCCCATAGACACTGAAAAAATGAGTGAAGCTAGCCTAATATTCTCTTTGCTTTGACATAACTTCAGTCTATACAAAGTATGTACATAAAAAAGGTCTGACTCTAAAAGAATATTAGTTTATTTGAGGAAAAACAGTAAAAACCCTGAATCATTCTGTCTCTCCCTGGAGTGGACCGCCTCCCATTTTGAAAACCTCTGATTTGTGGGAAACACTTAAAACAAAACAAAACAAAACAAAACAAGAATACCTTTCTGATAGTATAATTGATTTTAATTGAAGGTTGGTGGCTGTTGCCTTCTAATGATCACTGATTGGAGATCATAATTTACCTATGGTTAACCTTTTTATTTGTCACAGCATTACCGGCCCATTCTATATGTAGCAAAGCTGCTTATGCAGTGCAGCTGTATAAAATGCACCTAACTGTATATTTACAGCTCTAATATATAGACAGGAAACAAAAGTTTTGCCATACATTTTTCATATTACTGCTACTGCTGTTAGCTGAATCTTTTAAAGCTCCAAAATGTTTGTTTTTTCATTCATCCATCCATTTTCCGTGCCCAGTTCCCCATTCCTAATCAGGGTCACAGGGGGCTGGAGGCTATCCCAGAATGCACGGGGTGGAAGGCAGGGGCAAGGCCGACACACAGACAAACACAAGCTATTTCATGTTTCCTGTACATAATTCTCATTTTCCAGTGGAAGCCCCTGTATTATTAGATTGCCGTGGAGCATGTCTTTAACAGGTTCCATGGGCTGCGGGTCATGAAGACTGGTTAATATCAAGACGGGACTTTTGGTGAGAGCAAGAAAAAAACAGCAGAGCCATGTGCTATGTTAATTTGCCCTTTTAGAATGGCACGCAGTCCCAGTGGAGTGCTGCCATACATATCTTATATATATATATGAGATCCTCACATGATTTTCAGAGGACATTCACTGTAACTTTGAGTGTTTGTTTATTTTCCAGGGTCTTGCATCTATTCCCTCTGCATGGAATTATTAAGACGGCAGGGTAATCATCATCAAGTGAAAAGTATGAGGAAATACAATTACAGGAATACATATATCAGCTACTTCACACAGAGCCCAGTGAATAAAGTGTTTTTTCTTTTTTTTGGAAGAAGGGTGCATTGCCTCATACTGGCTCTTGATGCAAAACGTTCCTTTCAATTCTGATAAGTTAACAGCGAAAAAAGCTAACTTTAGCTCACTGCTGCACAACCACTGAGCCCCTGCTGATTAAATGAAGTATATTAGTGTGTGTGCGTGTGTGTGTGTGTGTGTGTGTGTTTGAGTGTATGTGTGAGCATGTGTGTGCTGCTGTTGTTTCATAGGGTTTCTAGGCTACAAGCAAGGTGATGGATGTTTGTGTCGACTGGACACAGCCTCCTGGGTCTTGATTAATTGATGGGACATGCAGCAGTTCAAGTTCCCCTTGGTTCTCTGTGCGCTTTCTGCTTCCACCTCCACCACCACCCATGTTTGTGTAACAATAGCAATTTCTGCTAGAAATTAATGAGTAAGGACTTCCAGCCAGTTATAACAACAGATGAAAAGCTTATATTAGGGTTTATGAACTAGAGTCAAAATTAGAGTTAGGTTGACGTGGTATTCCTCAAGACCCCTGCTTCTTTTTATTTAGAATATGTCTTTAGGGCTATTGTGGTGTTTTTGGACTGTATTTTCCAGAGTTTTTTTTCCCTTGGAATATCATATTTTTTGTAGGTGGCACTGTTTTCTGTGTGTGTCTACCCAGTTCTACTTCTACCTACTCCAAACAAACTGGAGGATATAAAATGTCATTTTGCATCCCCCAGATGATTTACCCAGGAAAAAGCTACCTGCCTCCAGGTGCTCAGAGCAAGAAATTAGTCATGGTCCAACATACATATCAATAATTCAGTTCACTGATAGTTTATAGTGGAAAATGAAGCCAAGTTAGTTGGCCAACAGAGGTGAATTTGCACTCCTCATATTTTTGAAATGCACCTGTAAAAACAAAGTGAAACTCAAAGCGGCTTAATCAACCAGAGTTGCTACAGACTCAAATTTTAAATCTTCCTTGCTCACTCATTTATTATCATTGACATGAAACCCAACATAATTTTACATGGAGCAAATATAATACCATATCATTAGCAGTTCAAAGTGCCGCTGGTTATGCTGGTCATTTTTACCAATCTAATGAAAAAGTCCGGGATTATTTCACTATTGCACAAGCCAAAATCAGGTTTCTTAAAACCCACAACTATCCAGCCCTAAAAATCCCAGATGCATTTGGGAATTTTAAGCCTCAAAACACTCATATAGAAGTAAATAATTCTTACTGCCTCCCTCTTATTCTTGCAGACACAAACACACAGGTACGTGCAAATATATGCTTTATTTGTGCGGATGTGCGTTTTATTTCCACTCAAACTCATCCCCTAACTGTTCCCTAACCGCAACATTCTCATATAAATGTCAGTTTCTCTGCTTTCTATATCAGTCGGAGATGTAGTATTCTCCTCTCTCCCTCAGTATATGTGTGTGCATACAGGAAAAAAAATGAGTGCCAGAAAGAAACTAAGTACATATAGCCTACAGCATAGAATGTGAAAGAATGACAAAAACGATAAAGAAAGTATGTGTGTGACTGAGTGGTTTGTGTGTGTGTGTGTGTGTGGATGAGAAAGAGAGAGAGAGAGAGAGTGTTTTATGTAGCCCTCCCTCCAGCGTTCATGCTGCAGTTAAAGTCCGAGGCTGGTGAGAGAGGCAGTGGGGCGCAC
>OMLB01021007.1:0-15655 GCA_900302555.1 Myripristis jacobus
CAACTGTCCAATTTTGGTGAGCTTGTGCAAATTGTAGCCTCATTTTCCTATTTTTAGTGGAGATGAGTGGTACCCGGTGGGGTCTTCTGCTGTTGTAGCCCATCCGCCTCAAGGTTGTGCGTGTTGTGGCTTCACAAATGCTTTGCTGCATACCTCGGTTGTAACGAGTGGTTATTTGAGTCAAAGTTGATCTTCTATCAGCTTGAATCAGTCGGCCCATTCTCCTCTGACCTCTAGCATCAACAAGGCATTTTCGCCCACAGGACTGCCGCATACTGGATGTTTTTTCCTTTTTCAGACCATTCTTTGTAAACCCTAGAAATGGTTGTGTGTGACAATCCCAGTAACTGAAAAGATTGTGAAATACTCAGACCAGCCCGTCTGGCACCAACAACCATGCCACGCTCAAAGTTGCTTAGATCACCTTTCTTTCCCATTCTGACATTCAGTTTGGAGTTCAGGAGATTGTCTTGACCAGGACCACACCCCTAAATGCACTGAAGCAGCTGCCATGTGATTGGTTGATTAGATAATTGCATTACAGAGAAATTTAACAGGTGTTCCTAATAATCCTTTAGGCGAGTGTATTTTAATCATTTTAAACAACACCCCAAGTTTTTTGTTTGTTTGTTTGTTTTTTCCATTGGAAAACATAGATGTCTCGTGCACCTGACTTATCTCTCTGTGTTGGGTGTGTCCAAAGTGCTCTGCCAGTATTTGGGAGTGGGTATGTGATTCAGATTGGAGCATGTTAAAATTATATTTTGCATGCCTTTACATGCCTGACATTCACTGCAAAATATATGTGTGTAGTATATATATTTTAATTTAAAAACATTTACTGTGAGACAGAAGATTGGAGATGGAGCATATGTAACTCATAGACAAAAGCCTTTTGGCCTCTGGGACTTGGAGAATTCAGTTTGCAGAGGCTGTACACTGTTTTAAGAGGTAAATGTATGTTTGGTTTCTCTTGTGTGTGTAATTCTGTGAAGCTGTACCTAAGAGACGATGTGACCGATGTAGGATTTCACCTGCAGTCTGCTTTACGTATTTGAAGGTTAACTCCATCCCCCATTTCTGCTCAGGTTTTGCAGTTTTTTCCATGTATATACCTGTTTTTTATTCATATTTCTTTTGGGGAGCTTTTATTTTGGTTAATACTTTTGTTGTGTGACCTTTGACCTTTTGGTTAAGGTTGGTCTTCTGCTTGAATCAGACAAGTAAAACAGTTTGGCTAAAGGGGATAATTCAACTATGTTGATTTTTTTAGACTTAGGATGGTTTCTGTAGCATAAACTATTGACTTTTGGCTTTCACTGTCTGAACACTCTCAGTCTTGAACAGGAGTTACAGTGTGTTTTGATGTATTTAAAAAAAAAAAAAAAAAAAAAAAGACACCAAGCAGCAGATCCTCTCATTCGGGTAGATGGTGTTTGCCCTTGATATCTGTGACATGTAAAGTTGTCTTTCCAGTTTGTAAAGCACACCGTATCACTCTCACCCACTAGGCGTCATGGCGAACAGGGATACTCAGTTGTAGGGAATCAAAGGTTCATGTAAACAGCTTAACCCAAGGCACTGGATCAGGGCCAGCAGGTGGGTTACTCAGTGTATGTAAGTGAAACCAGTGAACTTTAACTATTGCTTATACCACACACAATGATGGTGGGGGAGACAATGTTTTTTTTCATCTTTAAAAAAAAAAAACTACACTTATGGGTCTGATTATATGAAAGCTCAGATTTTAAACGTGTTACCTAATTTTAATGTCACTTTGGAGGGATGGTGAGTTCAGCATGGTGTTTTTACATGACTGGCACATGAGGTACCTGCATCATTGGTGCTGACTTGTGTGTGTGTTTTTTTTCTGTTTTCTTTTGGCAGATGGAAGGAATGACTCACCCTGGCACGAGATGCAGCATTTCACTCTGAGCACACTGGAAAACGGCACAGCAGCGATCCGCGTGGAAACTGGAAAAGATGCAGCCTGACTAAAACTCTGTCACCATGCAGGGGAGGCATTTATCTGGACAGTGGATAAATGTAGGTCATAAAATCAGCTTGATGAAATCTGTGCAGAGGCGCTTTTCTGTATTGCTGAACTCCCGAGTAGGCTGCTTAACACTAGTTAGGATTTTGTGGATGTTTGCTGTGCAGATTTTGTTTTCATCTTCAAGAAATATCTACTTTCCAGAGCACAATGTAGGTATCAAGGCTTTGTGATTCTGCACAGCCTCTGTACACAGCATGACACCAAAACCTTGGTGAAGAAAATTAATAATCCAAGTGTCACTTCTCACTATGGTTGACATTTTTTTATGCATCCAGGGGCGCTGCCAGGGATTTTGGGCCCCAGGAAAAGATACATCAATGGCTGCCACCACTCCAGGCCACACCAACCCTGCACAAGAGCTGGAACCACACCTCAAGAACCCAACTGACCCGCGCAACTCTTTTGTAGTCCAATACTTACTGTACAACATGTTACTAATAACGAGCTGTGAAAATGTAACACTATGCAGACATGCATTCAGCATTCTGCATACAGGGGAATTCACTATTTAATGCAGGACTAACAGTGCAATTCCCGAATGGAAACTTCTCTGAACATTAATGGGTAACTCCAAATAAATATAACTTAAATAAACAGTGAAAATAAATTAACATTATCGACAGTAGTAAATTCATCAGCAGTTTTTTTTAATGGTTGTTGGTCAGAGAACCTCTGGCAAAGTAAACCATTATATTTATTAGTACACTATAGATAAAATAGTGTAGATGAACCTGACAGTTACCAGGATTGGTATTTTAACCATTATTTACCACAGATCTGACGCGCAAAGCAATTTTAATAGTTTGTCCCACAGAATGTTGCTGTAGCCTGGTATTTATTATGTGGTTGGAATGATATCCTATCGACCATGTTTCCTGTCAGAGCTGCAGGCATCATGAGAATGACAATCCCTCATAGAAAACGTGACAGCGCTTCACCAACATGTGCCAATCAACCAATCAAGGCCCGTCGTGTTTTTAATACCGGGTAGCGTTTCACGCTCTGACCAATCCGCTGGCAGATTTGGGGTAGGCTGTTACGTGCATGTTGGCCACGCCCACTTTGCTGTGGCTTCTCAGTTGACAGCCAGCAAAGTTTCTCGGGGAGTGTGTGACAGTTTTAGCTGTTGGATTTGTGCATTTTGGCTTTCATTTCTATCCGCCACTCTGGATTTTTAACCTAACGATGGACTAAGGAGTAATCATGGTGGTTAATTCGGTGCACTGGTTTCGTAAAGGTCTGCGGCTGCATGATAATCCAGCGTTGCAGGAGGCCCTGAATGGAGCGGACACTGTTCGCTGTGTTTATATCCTAGATCCCTGGTTTGCTGGCTCTGCTAACGTGGGAATCAACCGATGGAGGTCTGTAACATAACTATTGCGGTGACATTTGCGTTGTGTTGATTAAACATAAAGTGGTGTGCGAGTGTATCTTAAAGGTTATTTGCTTTTTGCTCTCTAAATGTGCAGCGTTTTT
Source organism: Myripristis jacobus (assembly GCA_900302555.1). Lineage (NCBI taxonomy): Eukaryota > Metazoa > Chordata > Actinopteri > Holocentriformes > Holocentridae > Myripristis > Myripristis jacobus. The sequence continues at coordinate 3,533 of OMLB01021007.1, forward strand.
GGAGTCCAGGCTTGGGCCTCTTCACCACGTCAGTTAGCTAGCGTTAGCCTAGCCTCGATGCTCGCAGTTGCTATTCTCTCTAATATGGAGAGGTTGTCACGCCAAACTCTGTACAAAAAAACGAGCAATTGAATGTTGGCTTGCGTAGCGCCGAATTACAACACACCTTGATGAAAATAATTTCATATTAAGATCTTTATCTAGTGGATGCTGTTTTCTGGTACATTCGAAACACAAATTATCCGCCAGGAAGCACTTTTATTTATCAAATTAAAACATGAGGTACTGGCTCATGTCATCGGCCACCACGGTGTGTTTTGGTGGAAGAAGGTCGTGGAGGTAGCAGGCAAATTACTTGTCAAGATCAAGATTTCAGTGAAACGATTGTTGCTTGGTAGTTTATTTGCACGCCGAATTGAAGGGTGATTCATAGCAATTCTGAAAATGTATTTTAGTTTTATTCAGTGCGATGTAGCTAACGTTATCTTTGTCGAAGAGCATGACGACATTAAATTGCCCGGTTACTGGTTACCTGTCAAGATTGACGTGACGTTTTATTTTTTAAAGAAAACCGACACATACTGGGGTTAACTGCCTCATGAATTGCCAAACGTGCATTAACCTTAAAATGTGTTGAGGTATTGCCGTAGTAATGTAACATTTCAGTAAAATAACAGGGAAACAGGAAAAAGTGCAGTAAGTCACCTTTAGCTAAACACACAGCCAGCTAGCGAATTTACAGGTATCGTCGCCAACCTAGTTTAGTTAGCAAACTTAGCTAGTCTTAGTTTACAAATAGGTAGTTTTTCAGTAGTTTAAGTTCCTGTTCAGCTAAACCTGTTTTTCCCAATTTCTTTAGATATGAAAACTTACAATTGAATCATGCCACTAAACATTTTTTATACCACTGAGAGCTATGTTGATGTTGGCTCGCCTGTCCCTAGTTAGAATACAGTAACTTGAAAAATATGCGTTTTCAGGCAGACACAGTGGTTGAATTTATTGTTTTCTGTCCTGTTCCTACATGTCCTAAGTTTGAACTCAAAAATGGAAAATGTCCTGAACAGAAAAAAATCAAGATGATCTTTTGCTCCTCGTACTGGTGCGCATTGTAATAAAGTTTTTAATTGTACAGCTCTGTTGCAATTACATGATGTATTAAGACAAATTAGAGATTTGCAACACATTAGCAATGGTGATAAATGAATATGACAGTAAAAAAAAAAACAATCAGAATTGTCCCATTTTGTGAAATGACACAGTTTTTCAATAATACATACACAACATGCATGGGCCTTTAGCTGAGCAGATGCTCGTCCACATACTTTGATTTTTCATGTGAAGCTTTCTGAGCAGCCTGCTGCCTTGTACAGGTAGATTGATACTATTTCTTACTGATCTGTGTTACCTTGTTTTGTGTGTCTGCCTGCTAGGTTTCTGCTGGAGTCATTGGAGGACTTGGACAGCAGTCTGAGGAAGCTCAACTCCAGGTTGTTTGTGGTCCGAGGACAGCCTACAGATGTCTTCCCAAGGCTCTTTAAGGTATGCAGCACCATGACCTACCAGCAGTCTTCAGTAATAATGTCCATCAGTGCATCGATTTTTAAAATGTAACAATAAAACTGTATAGGCAGGAAGCCACTGATTACTGATTATGGTGTTTACTGAGAATTTATACTTGACAATGGTTTCAGGGTTTGTGTGATGAATTCTGTGTTTTCTGTGTATGTGCATCTTTTGTGTAGGTTTTACTCGTGACATAACCTTGGATTAACAGAAACTGTCCACATTGTGGTGAAATATCCTCATTAGTTGCTCTGTGCTCCCCTGGGCTGCAAATCCACAATACTGTATTTCTATCTCTCCATTCACCTCCTTGATGCAGCAAAACAACTCCTAAAATAACACTAAAGCAGATTATGCCAGTATAAAAAAGCAACAAGTCCTTGTAGCCAAGTTTTGAGGAAATGAAACTGCTCTTTAATTGTTATTTACATATTTGAATTGGAAAGTAGAGGAGACTCCAGGAGAGCCTCACACAGTCGCCTTGCGCTATGAAGAAATGACCTGAAAATACACAAAAAATGGTACCGACTTTTTGTTTTTAATATTGGCCTAAGCTGCTTTGTTCATATTCCTTTATGTGCTTAAAGTGTTATTTTGGGAGCTTTTTTGCTGGCCTATGGAAGGGAAAAGAAAGAGATAGAAATACAGTATTGTCGATTAGCAGGAGTTGTACAGCATCCAGGTAACTGTAAAAAAAACTAACATTCTACCAAAGTTCAATTTAGCTTTAATCCCATTTCATCCGCTTGTGTTTGACAAATCAAACTCCCATCAGCTTTCTTGTAGCCAAAGAAAGGCTACCACTGAATACACCATTGAATAGTTTAGGCTATGCCACCTTGGGCAAATTACACACCAGTGGTTTCCAATAATGTACCAGCGAGGCCCACAAGTCTGCTGGGTTTCATTCCAACCAGACATAAACAGTAATTAGCTTCACTAATTGGCACCTGCAACCAGAAATGTGCAGCCTTTAGTGTTTGGGTAGAATGAAGACTAGAATAAATCAACTCAGAGGTAACCTACTGTTTCAGTTTAATGTCACCTTACTTATAGAGCACAGAAATCACCCCATGAGACCCCTTAACTAGACTGAAAACAGCTGCAGGGCATTTGAGGACAGGCAGTAAATACCTTCCACTAGCAGGATGAGGTTGGCATCACTGTTACGATAGCTAGTAAAACTTGCAGACCAAACTGCGGTGTCACAACATAGCAAGTCAGTATGTGTGTAGTCCCTGGACAGCCCTCTGATGATGCTGAACAGCAGTGGGCATGGCGGCAAAGGTTGGAGTCGTAGCTTGGGTGGACAGAAATAGGGGACACATTAAATTATGACAAATTGGGAAACATCGTCCTCTAAGAGTGGACATAATCTTTCGCCTCCAGCGATGATCTGTGGTTAAAGTGGTTCGTATTCATCATTTAGTGAGGACCACTGGTATAAGGGATGTATTAGTGTGGTTCACAACTAACCATAAAATGCCTTTAGACTGTGTTTTATTTTATTTTAACAGTTCAGGGCATTTTTGCTCATGCATGGTCTTGGTTTGGCAGCCCTTGTGGGTTTTTGGACTATGGAGTTCAGTGTCCTCGCTGGCCAGGTTTTATGTACTTCTGCCTATGTTCATGTATTCTCGAAAAAAATTACCATACTTTTTAAAAATGTGATGTTATACACACAAGATACTGTCTAAAAAAATTTTTTACTGTCTTTTGAATCAAGTTTGTTATACTTAATTTATACTTAATTTTGTGTGGCAGACATCCTCTGAAGTTAGACTGTTTGTTGTAATGACATTATCAATGGATATTAGATTAGGTAAGCATCACTGCTGCAGAGAAACAGAAGTTTAGACACTGCCACTTTGAGTAGAGCAGCCAGCTTTTGCTTGGATCATGTTCACCGAGAGTGTACAGTAGTGAGCAGGGACACATTTTGACATCAAGCAAACACCAAAAACTATATAACTGAGACGTCTCCTGTTATTATGTCAGTGTAGTGTGTGGACCTTTTTATAGAATTTTCTGGCAAAGATAAATTTTATCAGTATTGATTGCCTAATGGGTGCTTATTTTGAGCTGATGAACTCATTATCTTATAAGACTAAAATCCATGACATTTTTTTTTCTTACCCCAGTAAGTAAATAAAACACCTAAAATTTCACTTGTGTAACCACATCTCTGGGCCAAACTGTTGAGGTCTGGAGAATTTTTTTGTCCTAAAATGTTAGATCATAAGTCCTTCCTGACTGAGCCTATCACAGCTATAACAACATTGACTAGCTTTGGCTTTGACACAAGATTGTTGCCCAGAAATGGCACCCCTGCCTTGTTTTTTCTGCCTGGGTTGAACAAGTTCCACGTTGTTGACTTAGCTGCAGCACGAGCTACTTTGTCGAGAAGATCCAAAGCCTTGGTGTATCTTGAGAATTTTGCCAGAAGTACACTCATTACATCAGATAAATTTGATCAGATGTCAGCGGTTCAGATTCTGCCTGTGATGCATTGTAGAGAAAGAGATTTTTTTTTATAGCCACCTATAAATGGCTATTTAACTTACAAATAACTTTAACACAAAAATTAGATGGAATGGGAAAAAAATGTTCCCTTAAAATAGTCAGGATCAAGCAGAACCTTCCTCTCTGTTGTGTGAAATGAAATCACTGCAGACCGCTGTTGTGCCCATGACGCTGGGTGTCTCTGTTTTACTAATAATGTTAAATGAATATTCTCAGCATTCATTTCCAGATGTTTCATGATCATTCTAACCTCTTCTATATTTCCATACTGCATTGTGAATCATCCATTGCAGCATTTATTTAATTATTTAATTTTTTTTTTTTTAAGGACGACCTCTGGCAGACTCAGATTTTTGGACCGCATCATTTATAAAATTCTGCATACAACCCTGACAGACTAACTTGAAAACAGCATTGTTCATTTCAGATAATTGAGAGTCTGAGGAAATTAATATTTCAAATTAGTCTTGTGAAAACAAGGTGATGTATTTGTTAATGATTGATTTAGAATGGGACATCATTTTTGGGGCATACCCTTTCCACCGTTGCCTTGCTAAGTGTTGTTTCTTGTCTGTTCTTGTGTCTTCCCTGAAAAATTTAACAGCTGAAGTATAAAACACAAAAGAGCACCTAGGACAGGAAATGTATGAAGTAGATGTTCACAGTTTCTCTATCTCCCTCCCTCTTTCTTGGTCTTGCTGTCTCTCTCCAGGAGTGGAAAGTGACCAGGCTGACATTTGAATATGACCCAGAGCCTTATGGGAAAGAGAGGGATGGGGCCATCATCAAGATGGCCCATGAGTTTGGAGTGGAGACCATCGTCCGAAACTCTCACACTCTCTACAACCTGGACAGGTTAGTAGCATAGGAATTCTGTATTAATTGTACAAACACCATAATCCACAAACACACATGAAAACACAGTGTGAGAGATCAGTCACCACCACTGACATGAAAGCCACTGCATTGGGAGTTAAACCAATGAAAGTTCTCTGAAAGTCAAGACACAGGAATAAAGTGAAATAGTGGCTAGGTTGGGTACAGTCTGGCCCTGTATAGCTCAGTGGGTAGAGCATGGTGCTAACAGTGCAAATGTCTGATTCCCACTGTGTTCACACATACTAAAAAATGCATGCATTCATTGACACAGGTTTTAGGAATTCACCAATTGGCATTTTATTTGGAATATCTTACAAAATTGTAGGTGAAGATCCTATGCATGCCAATTTTGTAACTTATACTACCGTCCCCAAATTTTACAGACTGCAAGATGCCATTAAATTGGTGGTAAGAAGTATCCCAAAACATTGCTTTGTCCAGGAGTGAACTCTGTTTCACATAATGTAACTGCTCTCATTTTTATCTGAGCTTCATTAGCATAGAATTAATAAAATATTGATGCTGCTGTCCAGTATTTCCTCAAGTGCCTCACATCGGCATTGGACACTATAGATTATCTATGGCAACACTTCAACGCAGAAGTATAATTTGACTCTTAGCCTGCACAATGCATGTGATGTTGTCACAGAGCTTTTAGTTTTGTCTTATGTTGCCTTACTTGTCCATACGTCTGCTAACCCTGCAGGCTGTTGACATGCCATTGATATTGGCAACAAAGCACATCAATAGCCAAGAAACGCCTTCTGGCCGCCAGGGAGGACTCCCTTTCACTCACAGAAAGCTTGAAAACTACTCATTCTAATTAGCAGTGTGTTTTTCTGACAAGATGCTTTAGTCAGTTAGCTTTTAATAGACAGTGGAAGTGTGCATGTGTAGATATAGCTGCAACTGTATTTACTCTCTCTGGTTCTTAATAAGAAATCATGAAAGTTTTTTTTTTCCTGCTGACATTCATGTATTCTTGACATTTTATACTGTATTGGCAGTTACAAATTAGCACAGTTGATAGTCCCAGGGCTATTAAATTTTTCCTGCACACCGAAAATGTCAGCTGTCATTTCCGTAGGTCAACAAAGACTTGATGCTGAGAAATATTTGAACTTGTCAAGGTGTGGTTAATTAATTCAAGTAATCCTAGTCTGTCAGTGTGATAGCCAGCAGTGACATCCAGTGGCCCTAGCATGGTACTGCAGGTCACACCCTTGTCCATGTGCATGAGTGTGTGATGGGATGTGAGTGAATCAGAGACCAATAGACTTTTCACAGGCTTACTCACAGTGTTAAAGGATCCACCCTTGAAAGTCAAAGCCATTTGAGTTTCCCTCCTACATGAGATTGATTAGCAAAGTATTTCATTACAGTATAATAGCATATTTAGAATATTTCTGGCTTCCTTATGAGATTATGATGGTGTGCGGGAGCCTAGTTGTGTAGTCAGCTCTTAGCTTTGTATCGTTGTTTGTGGTCATGTGGATGTGGACATGCTCAGTGAGAGACATGGGCAGCTTAGGGTTACTAACTGTAAACTGACCAATGGGAAAGTATCAGATCTTCAGATCCACCAACAGGATCTAGAATGGCTTAACAGACATCAACATGTTGTATAAGATAGAAACTATAAATACAAAGCCATGCTGACAGCTGTAGTGCCAAAATAGCTTAACAAAAAGCCAAACAGAGAGAGAGATATGGTCTCTTCTTTTTTTTTTTTTAAACATTCCATGGTAGATGGTTCTAGATTGTGTCTGGTGGGTAGAATATTTCTCAGGTTTGAACAGGTTTGATTTATGCTGTCACATTACTTTCCAATCAGTCTTTGATGCATTTCACCTGTTTTTTTCCAGTATAGGTTTTTGATGTCAATATTTTTGTGTTGTGGTGAAGCTGCCAGTAGCTGTAGTTTTGTGCCAATATTCAGTTTTATTAAATATGACCCTTCTCCTACCAAAATATAAGAAAATCATCCTGATTTTGTGTTTCTGCCAGAATATTCATATTTTTTTGAAACCTGTTGAAAATATCATTGGTCTTTGTAATCAGTCCAGATGAAGGACTTCCCACAGACATTCATGGCAGCCACTGTAATATTCCTCAGTTAATATGCAGGCAGTTAAACTGCAAAATGTGTAATAAAAAGATCTATCAGCCACCCAGTATATCTTTCTAACTTTGCTTCAGCTCATTTATATATTTTAAACTATATTTCTGTCACAGTCAAGCCACAGCAACATCTTGTGGCCAAAATCAAATGTTTTGTACATTTGCTCTAATCACCAGTTAATATATATTCCATTCCCAATATTTTTAATAATGCTTGCTTTGTTGCGATGGAACTGTCAGTAAAGTTATTCAACCAGTTCCCAAAGATAGCTGCCTTTTAGCCCATTAGCAACTGTAGAATCACTTATACAATCACTTATATACCAATTCTATGCATTCCATTTCTGTGGTTTCTAGCATGAAAGAGGAACAGCAGCAAGCCACTGGCATTAGGCAGTTAACTCAGACTTTAAAGCTTTTCCATGCCATAGTGAAGAGAAAATGCTTCCCAGAGGACCTGTTGCATATGTAGCTGCTTTTATACTATGCCTCATTTCTGTCTTGTTTTTTTCCTGTTCACAGGATAATCGAGATGAACAACAACAGTCCTCCTCTGACCTTTAAGCGATTCCAGACGATCGTGAACAGACTGGAGCTGCCCAGGAGGCCGCTGCCTACCATCACCCAGCAGCAGATGGATAGATGTAGGACTCAAATAGCAGAAAACCATGACCAGCACTACAGTATACCTTCACTGGAAGAACTTGGTAAGCATGATTTTACAGTATTTTACAGAATATAGTATGCTCATTGCCACTTTGCCCTTTGTGTATTTTTCTGGATATACTGAGTAAGAACAGGGAGAGGAGACTAATTACTGCATGTTAATGGTGCACTAATTAGTCTCTAATAGAGGACAGTGGTGGATAATTGGTGGATTGTATGTATGCAAAATTGAAAAGTGGCTCCCAGGTAATTTAGAAAAGTTGCTTTTCATCAGGCATATGTTTGCTGATAAATAAGGTATGTTAATTTTAAAGGAACTTTAAAAGGAAAGGGACATTCTCTTCATACAGCAGACAATGGTTACTAACATTAGGTGACACTTTCTTGATCTAAGTATTAATGTATTGTTAGGTTTCAAGACGGAGGGTTTACCTCCTGCTGTGTGGCATGGAGGAGAGTCAGAGGCCCTGGACAGACTCAACAAGCATCTGGACAGAAAGGTAACCAGAAGGAAAAACCTATTTACCTTTTTTTTAAACATAGCCATTTACTATATTTAGGACTTTTTTTTTTTTGCTTCATATTAGCAAGATTTATTTTGTGTCCTTTTTGCTTTTAGGGAGTGGATGTGGAGTTTTTGCATTGTGAATGGAATTTTTTGTCCTGTTTTGTTTTATTAATTAAGTTTGAGTGTCTCCTTGTGGCGCCCTTTTGTTTGTCAGCTCAGTGATGCTATTGATGCCAGCTATCTAGTTCTTATTTCATGTATATACAAACCAAACTATTGTTGTTGCTGTCTGAAACATAAAACACATCGCTTCATGTGGGATTTTTCATGGTAAAGATCTACTTGACACCAGGATGTTAGAACAGCAAATATAAACTGCGTAGGTGGAATCACCATCAGCCATAGAGTACCAGTTGGACATGTATGTATGGTGCATGTACTCACTGTGTTTTATGTGACTGTTTGACTGTGTAGGTATGGGTGGCCAACTTTGAGCACCCGCGGGTCAATACGTGTTCTCTGTTTGCCAGTCCTACTGGCCTGAGCCCCTACCTTCGCTTCGGCTGCCTGTCCTGTCGGGTTTTCTACTACAACCTCAGAGAGCTGTACATGAAGGTAGGTGGGCTACACACACAGATGCTGTGAATATCTGTAATGTGCTGGGGTTTTTTTTGTTTGTTTGTTTTTACTCCACTTGTATTTAAACAAACATGATAATAAACTGTTCGGTTCCTTTTCTCCTCACTGCTCTCCTCTGTCTCCCCTCTGTCTGTCTCTCCGTCTCACTCCACGTTAGCTTCGTAAGCGTTGCAGTCCTCCACTGTCCCTTTTTGGCCAGTTGTTATGGAGGGAATTCTTTTATACGGCTGCCACCAACAACCCAAACTTCGACCGCATGGAGGGCAACCCCATCTGTGTCCAGGTGTGTCTATATCTCATTGATTGATTAATTGATTGATTAATAATAGGCAATAATGACAAATCAGTGTCAGTCTAGCACTAATTTCTATGTCACCAAATCTGCAACTTGCCAGGGGAGGTAACCAACAATCATAAGCAACAACTGTTTTGAAAATAAATGAACAGGATTTTTTCTACCATGTGTTTCAGAGAGCAGGGACAGTAGCTCATTATTTTTCTGTGTCATGTGTTTTCCCTCAGATCCCATGGGACCAGAACCCTGAGGCGCTGGCTAAGTGGGCTGAGGGTCGGACCGGATTCCCCTGGATAGACGCCATCATGACTCAATTAAGGCAGGAGGGCTGGATTCATCACCTCGCCCGACACGCTGTGGCCTGTTTCCTCACCAGGGGAGACCTCTGGATCAGCTGGGAAAGCGGCATGAAGGTAGGAGACAGCCTGAGCCAAGGAACAAAGTCTTTGTTACACTCAATTTTCTAGTTTTATATTATTATATTTGATCTTAATCAGCTTTTTATCTTAATTTTATGGTAATATGTCATGCATTAATCCATAATCATGGCAGTGTTAATGACACTGAGCCCTACAGGAGTAGTCAGTGTGGTGTATGTCTGTGTTATTCCTCAGGTATTTGAGGAGTTACTTCTGGATGCAGACTGGAGTGTCAACGCTGGCAGCTGGATGTGGCTGTCCTGCAGTGCCTTCTTCCAGCAGTTCTTCCATTGCTACTGTCCCGTTGGCTTTGGAAGGCGCACTGATCCATCAGGAGACTACATCAGGTAGGATATACAGAGTACTTGGGCTCCTATACCCAAATATAGTACATTCTGGAAGCTTTGTTTCAGGGAATTTATTTTGTTTTATTTTTTTTGTAGATTACAAGTACAAATCTGTTTCCATAGCTCTAGAGAAGTGGTTGACTCTTGTTAAATCAACCTAATGTCAGCTTAAGCCAACGTCTTGGCTTTCTCTAATGCTTTGCAGTGTTTCCCTCTGTATTCATTCGGCAGCGGCACACCACCACTGCAAAGTTATGAGCAATGCTGCAAAAATTTCACACAATCCTTAATATCAATGGCCTGCAAATAATTTTCCCTCGCGCACTGGGAAAGCACAATAACACCACATGCCATCATGGATTTGCTTTGAGTCATTGACTAGTGCATCAAATCCCAGAATCCTCTCTGTCATTCTTTAAAGAACATCTATGTGAAAGGTACTGTTAACGAAGTAGTGTAGCTGCTTTAAGGAATAGTGCAGTGCGTAATGTGTGTGAGTAGTGAGTGTGTGGTTGAGAGAGAGAGTAGTAAATCTTAGAAAAGCAGAGGTAAACGTCCACAGTAAGTTGTCACAGTGGCTGTAAATGCACATTAACAGGCTGCAGTGTGTCCGTTAATAAATGCTGCAGCTTCTCAAGACCAAGAAAAGTCTCATCTGTTGTTTCTCCAAATGCTTGAAAAGTGAAGAGGCTCAGCCTGAATAAATATCTCCCCTAATTGTAATTAATCGGCTTAGCGTTTATCATGCCAAATATGTATTCTCACCTGCTTTTGTGCTAGAGGAGACTACTTTCATTTCATTTTTACTCATTTATGCATTTATGTATTTAATCATTTACTTAGTGAATTTGTGAATGGATGCAATGTTTCCTGCAGGCGTTATATCCCCATCCTAAAGGACTACCCTAATCGCTACATCTACGAGCCGTGGAACGCCCCCGAGTCGGTCCAAAAGGCAGCCAACTGTGTGGTGGGGGTGGACTACCCCAAACCCATGATCAACCATGCAGAGGGCAGCAGGCTCAACATAGAGAGGATGAAGCAAGTCTATCAGCAACTCTCACATTACAGAGGACTCAGTAAGTAGATATAGTGCATCATTCTGCTCACAGATTTATTGCCTGTCATGCTTACAGAACCCATCTTTGTATCTTTTATAGTAAAGTTTGCGGCCCTTTGTGTGTTAAGAGGGACCGGCACTGATATTTGATGATGCAAACACTTTAAGGCATTTTGCCTGTTTACCATACAATCACTCCTGAACTGGCACTGCAGCACCTGAGGTATCAGCCATACTCTACGTTCATTTGTATTTGGCTGGAACATTTTTAATTTTGCCAACACTGGAAAACCCTTCCTACCCTCAGGGTAAGGTATAAATAAACCTTACACTGGGCTTAACCCTTAACATGTCTTCTGAGAATTAAATAAAAGTTAATAAAAGATAAGTTATAGTATGTAAACTGCACTCGACTGTACAAGTTTAGGACATACATGCTGCACTGTTCTCCATTTATGCTTTCTACTGTATACAGTATTATGAATAAACTATTTCACCTTCTAAATTAAATTAAATCATTTATTACCTTTCAGCGTGTCAGGGTAGAGTTATATACACACATAAAGAGAAGGAGTGCTGAATGGCTATAGTACCATGGTTCAAACAGTTTGCTCGAAATAGTGATTTAAATAAGTTTACTTAAAGATGACATTTTTCATGAAAAGAAGCAGTGGTCTTTGTATTCGAGGACAGGACGTCTTCAGAGAGGTTTAGATTTCATATTAAAGAACATAAGAGTGATTGTCTGTTTGCAAATGTGCGCTCGCACTTCATTTGGTTTTCAAACAGTCAAGGAGCAGAAGGCAGGGCTGGAGGTAAGTCCAACCATCAAGTAGCACAAACAAATAATATTCCTTAAAGTGGTAAGGGTAAGTGTCATGGAAGTTTGACACTTTACAGCAAATAAATAAAACTTAAAGTGATATTAGAAGTACCCTGCTTGCTCTGCCTTTGATTGGCTAGTATCTGAGCGCCTTTTGTTTATTTGTGTGTGTGTGTGCGTGTGTGTGTGCTGGCTCATATCATGGTCAGGGTGACACTCAGCAGGAGTGACAGCAGCTTTTTAGGCGTGTCATCAGTCCTGCTGATCATGAGACTGT
>OMLB01021007.1:17315-34476 GCA_900302555.1 Myripristis jacobus
TACAGGCCATCCCCCAGCCATACCCCCAAACCAAGCCACAGCATCTCCGCCTCCCTCCCCATCCTTAGCTCCAGCCCAGAGTCCCTTATCAAAACCCAAACCCTTCTTGTCCTCTTGTTCAAGTCTGACCCCACCCCCCTCCCAGGCTCCAAGCAGCGCCCCGGGCCAGGTCTCTTCTCTACCCCCGAGGAGGAAAGGCCTCGCTCGCAAGCTCCGCCGCAGCCAGAGGCATCGAGGCAGACAGAGCTGCACCACAACCGCCAGGGAGGAAGAGAGGAGAGCCGAGGAGGAGGAGAAGATGGAGGAGGAGGTTGAGGAGGAGGAGGAGAGGATGGAAGAGGAGGCATCTGGGGAGAGAGCAGGCAGTCATCAGTGATGCAAAGTATGAAGTGGGTTGTGTGTGTTGTGTGTGTGGGACAGTGATGTCGACTCATGTTTGCTACTCGGACACCCTCAAAACATCAGTGGTGAATTAGTGACTTAGTGGACAGTGAGCATCTGTAGAAGAATTCCTTTGAGCCACTGTGCTAAAAGTTTTTACTTTTATATTTTGCATGATTATGACATATGTAACCATATTTTGATGTGTGGACCAAAAATCAGCGTGGCATCATCTGGAAATGCCTCTTTATAACGTGCTGAGAACTCCTATGGTCCCAGTCAAAGGAATGCAGATGGCAGAGGCTGTGCTTTCACAATAAAGGATCCTAGCTCAGTGATTCCTCAAGAATTTATTTAGGCCTTGTGGTGTGCACCGCAGAGAGAGAGGGAGAGAAAGAAGAAAAGTTGTAAAGCTGCAGTGATTTCTGACCACTAGAGGGTCTTGAGAGGTCAAACTCAGCTTGTAAACTCATAGTGAGTCCTGCTTCTGGGTTCACAGATCACTTGTACAAAACTGAAAGTTAAGGCAAAAATATGAAAATATGGTCTTTATACAATAAGTATTAAGATTTAAGATGTGACTTGGACTGGCACTGAGTGAGCATCTCTAAAATGTAAAATAAGTGCAGCTTTATGTCTCAGTGATGTTGAAGTGTGCACTTTTTTTGCCACCTTCCCAATAAATTTGTTGTTTAGGACATTTCAGTGATCCTTGTGGAGAAATTGGGTGAGAGCAGTAGCAAATAAAAATGCCCTGCTAAAAAAAAACCAAAACAAGTACACAAGTAAGTATAAAAATGCAGCTTGTCAGACAAAACACTGGTATATATTACTTGAAGATAGATGAAGACAGTGAAAAAGCCATACTGAGAGAGAAGTGAATGAAAAATGGATGAACAAAATGAGTGAATTTACATCGGAATATGCAAATCGTAGGGATATATGGAATATTGAAGCATAATTTTAGTTTCTTCTCGCTATTTAAGTGGCTGACACTGTGTTTTCTGGTGTGTTTTTGTGTCTCAGGAGGAGTTTGAGAAATCAGGTCTTCAGACCTCCAACCTGGAAGACTGGACCTACCTACAGACTCATTGAAGGAACAGTGTTTTGGAAGTGTTTATGCCGCACACACACACACACACACTAACAGTGGAAGGAGAACAAAAACATTTTACTCACATGCAATTATCACTTAAATTTTACTCAAGTCAGAGCAAAATTGCAGAGTACGCATTTAGAAAAGTATTCAAGCGTTTCATTTAGAGTTCATGTATGATCTTAAACTACCTATTTGACATTGTCCATGCAAATAATTTGATGCTACTTATGGTTTGTGGATGATCCATTTTAGTTATAGGAGGAACAGTCCAGAATAAAAAAAAAACAAAACAAAAAAAAAACATCCCAGTAGAGTCACTACTCCGATGTCTCAAAATAATTCTTACTGTAGCAAGTGGAGTGAATACTATGTAACTAGAATACTCATATCTAGTTAAATTCAACCTCTGGTACATATACACACATACATAGGCACACATATGGTTTAAAAAAGAAAGCATCACTAAAACCTGAAGAGCAGAAAATACAGCATGGCTGCCAATAACAAGTTTACAACATTCTGCAAGCACTACCTAGGAAACAAGTCCTCCTCCACGCTACCACAGAAAAGGAGAATGCGCTAAGAAGAGCTGCGTACTCATGAAGAACTGGATCTGACTGGGCTGTGCGTTATGCACTGCAGCTTTTACAGCTACATATCCATTTTGAAACCATAGAGAATAGTGGAGAACTGCTTCTGCTTGCTTCTGATTCTAACAACCTCTTTTCAATAGAAATAAGATACTGAATGGTCAGCGGGACCCTGAATGTCACCTGTACCGGACTAGACAAGATTGTTGTATTTGTCTACCAGAGGCCGCTCTAGCTATGGATTTGTCTGTCCTTGGGAAAGAAAAGCAAACCCGTCAGCCTTTATAGGTCAACTGCTCATATAATCATTTGCACGAGAAATGCACTCTTTACAGTTACAGTTTCTCTAACGGTAGTTCACACTAAGCTTTGGGCTAACTGTAGTGCATGGCTTATATTAGCCTCCATTCACACTTGTATTTATTAACCCAGGGCTAACAGTTAGTCCTGGGTTAAGGTTTCACATTTGACAATCAAAGCCCAGGGTAAAAATCTTCAGTTCACTTGTAGCACCGTTTGCATCGGACAGCAAACATTCTCTTGCTTTTCAAAAGGCGGGGTGTGGATCACTGGGTAACTGGTGATACGATGTTTCACCCATGATAACAATGGTATCATGATACAAGCAGCTCTGCGATATGTGATATATTGTAAGATAATCAGCTGTGATGCATCAAGATATCTATAACTAAAGAAGGAAAATCCTGGAAATGGCAAAATAATTTTCCAGTAGGTAGGAGTTATTCATGTGTTGCAGTGTGCACAGCGACTGCAACATTTACATGACACAACACCTCCATTTAAAATACCTAAAGGCAAGGAACAAATACACCTCATAGGAACTCACATATGCATCTGTGCAAATGAAGTTGAACAAGAGGAAGAATTGAGATATTTTGTCTCACCCTCATTCAGAAGTAGTCTTTTGCTGCTGTTCTAGCCTTTAATCTTGATTCACACTACAGACTTTGACTTTTTGAGGATATTCCCAGAAAATCAGGTATAACCTGCTCTGGAACAGGGTTTAGTTAGTCCTGGTCTAAGAGTGAGGATATCCCACTTTCTAAGTTGCAAGTGTGAAGTGACAGTTAGCCCGGGGCTGAGTGTAGAGTGGAAATTGGCTTTGTAGAGTTGGTTGTGGGTGTATCTCATGATGTGACAGCAGTGTCTGGGGGTCCCAGAGTGATGGACTTAACTAGATGAGTTTGGCTCCTTGCCAGGCCAGTGGCTGTGACTCTGATGTACAGGGCAGTCAGGCACACTGCAGCCACGCCAGTAAGGAGATTTATTTATCTTCTGTACATGAATTAAAGCTCATGTTATTGCATAGCTCCCATATATGTACAGCAATAGACATTTTGTGCCTAGTTTAGGAGGCATTCGGTTTAATTCAGAGGGGATTACACAGTGAGGTAACTGTGTTGGATAATCACTTTTTTATGGCTGCCTTTCCCTTGTCCTTTGTCCACTTGCAAGACCAAGTTCATCCACAGCACCACAGCAACGTTTCTGTATATTACCCCCCCAACTTATAAAAATCACTTATGGCTCCAAGGAAGTGGAGTTTATTTCTTTTTTTTTGCCCCTGTGATGCTGATGTTTTAGTTCGATGTTTTCCTTGGTTTTGTCACATTAAAAACTAAACAAAAATGCTTAAAAAAAAAAACTTTTAAAAAGCACCATAGAGGATATTACTGAAACTGTTCATTTAAATTGACTGATGTGATCACTTTGGAAAATGTCAGATATTTTTTGCCAGCAGCAGAGATTATGTAAACTAGTAAAACAGAATAAAACGTTTTCTTATTCCATCTCCCAAAATTACAAAATCCATCTCTGATTTGGAACCATCACAACTTAAATTATGTACACTAAGAGGCCAAGGCCGGTCACTCATTCTCTTCAGGGATGGCTTTTTTCCCCCCTGAACAATTTGTATATGAAAGAGAGAGCTTCAGATACGGTTGATGTGGCATCAGGAATAACAAAGATGATATATTGTAGAGATTCAGCTTTTGTATTTGCCACCTTTTTCTCTGGCAATGGTAACTGCTGCTTGTGTGGAATGAATGTAGAGGAAAAACTGGGTGTGTTGTCCCAATATATCCATCAGTTTTTGTATATATAACATGTAAAAATATAACCTCTGTTTACCTGATTGTCTGTTTGAGGAGGTTTCACAAAGGTTTATCGCATCTTTGCTAGGTTGATGTTTCCCAAAAGCCCCTGCTAGAGATAGTCCTCTATACTGTAGATGTCTGCAGTTTCTCATACGTGTATACCTCTGTGCTACCCTTAGATGTTCTTGATTTGACAAGTGGAGCCCAAAAGCATCATTGCACTATTATTTATTTTCTTGTCTTTTTAATGACTGGAGATGCACAGGAGCTGCGATGCTTTGTGGACTAAATCTGGTTCGGTCCATTTTGAAGACTCCACGTTAAGCGGTTTGTGACAATTTTAATGCTTCAGTTTTTATTTCATAGGAATAAATCTTTGTCGATGAACGAGATTAGGCAAAACTGTTAATTGGCAGGAATCGTGTTTATTCCTGGTGCAATTAGATTATTTTTGATATTTTACTACTGGAGCAACCAGGCACATTTTAGTTCAATGACTATTTCTGATCCTATTTTGATTAGAAGGTTTTGTTTAATCTTGCATCTTGCAGGAAACCCAATTCAGTGCCCTCGGTCAATGAGTCATTCTGGCCGTTTCAGCCTCATGGACTGTATAAAAGAAAGGGACAAGTGTTCAAAAAGAATTGTGCAGGCTGTTTTTGCTCACTACCTTTTGGTTTGCATCTGTTTTGAAGGCCTGCTGTTAAGAAGCCAAGGAAGGGCAGTGCGTTTTTGTTTTTTTTTTTAATTTTTTTTTTATTCCTGCTTGAAGTATACATCTGGAAAAGAATAAGCTGTCTTAGTTTTAGCTTCAACTAGCTTTGTGAAACCCTCTCAGTGTTGCCTGGTTGGATTAGTGTTCCCCAAAAGAGGGACAGATGCTTTTTAAAACAAGGCAACCCATACAGCCCATGTAAATGTCGTATTGACCTGCACTAAAGACAGATTGGAGCTGTGAAGTTTTAATCCTTAAAAGCAGAAGGCAAAACTAGTCACCAGAGTCTCAACTGGGATGTAAAAATTGACCACTAAACATTAAACCCCCCTCCATCCCATCCCAGTTTAGCCTCTGGTGTCTAAATTGGCTTCTCCCTCGGTCATAAACCTCACAGTTCCCAGCTGCCTTGAATGCACCACAAGCCCAGACGCTTACATTTTGCTGCTCATTCCAACTAACAACAGAATGATGCTCTGTTAGGCTGAAGGTCTGTGTGAGAACCGTGGGCTACATGGCTATTTATTTGTTTTGTATTGTACAAAAAGAGTTTATTTTCATTAAAATCGCTGATGGAATTGTGATTGAAATGTGAGTTTGTGGTGTGCTTTCTTTTTTGTGTTTGTACAACATATCATCAGTGCACGTAAGGAAAGTCATATCTGCATTATTGACACAGACTTTCACAGTATTTTGTCAAAAATTATTTTGGAAAAACAGCTCTTATTTTTATTAAAATATGCTTTTAGAGGTAGAAACTCTGGCATGCAAGGACATCAATGTGTCAACTCTGTTTCCCTGTTTGAAGTTGAACATTATTTCCCCATCAGAGGGAGACATTCTTCACTCCATAGCAACGTTACCACAGGAACATGACAGAAACTGTTTTAAACTTCTCTGGAATAGGTCTGAGCTTTTATATTTATTTACATAAGCCTTATGTTTAATGGGTTCATGAGATTCTTTTAATTATGTGATAATACCAGGTGGTTTAGAGTTATTCATGGTTAGGGAGCCCCAACCACTCATATTCAAGAGGTGGTATCAAAGTTATCATGAGTGTAATATAATGTAATATTGTCATATTCACATGTGACTTTATTGATGGGGAGCTGAAAATCCCGAGTCCAGCTGGACCGGATATCTCTGATCATTTCTTCTTGCTTTGTTAACATTGTTTCTTCATTCCTTCCTTCCCTCATCCATCCATTCAGGACATATTCCAGTGTCTGCCTGGGATTTGTGGGATCATTATTCTCTGAATTTGTAACAAATATCATGACTTTGCAGTCTGATCTGCTCTGGTGTTACTGGATACTGTAAGGACGGAGGGGGGTGGGGTTATATTTATGGACTGACCAGACGCCAGAAATAGATCTTGCCTTGATTCTGAAAAATTGACACTGCACCAACCTGAACATGAACAACATCGGAATCCAAGGGCCAACACTTATGTAATAAATACATTTGAAAATGGTTCCACCACACATTTGAACTAGAAGACGAGTCAAGTATGGAAAATGTATTTTCTCTGTGTTCAGCACAGAGCGGTCACTCTCCTTTTCCAGCCTGCACCTCCCCCAATCCATCCATCCTCCATATATCCCTGCCTGCTCCTCCATCACCAAGGTCCAGCAGTGCTAATGGAGCAAAGAGAAAGAGCTCCTTCAGTCTCCGAAACCTGCCTCTGCTGTTTGGTCTCTTGATGGACGAAAGGAGTACAAAAGAGATTAAAGGAAGGTTTTTTGGTTAGGGCAGTGGGTCTATAAAGCTATAATGACTCAAAGTATTTAGTAAATTTAAAAAAGTTGATGCATCGTGATTCTTCAAAATTTCCTTTCCTCTTTATAGTGCACTAAAATCCTTTGTGGAACCATTTGCGAATGGTGCTACAAGGGACTTTGAACGACCAGGCTCATTGCATCAAAACTGGTTCTGACAGTAACTACTTTTTGTGTGTTTAAATAGTCAACGGTCATGGCTGGGTTTGGATTTAATATCAACAATGCCTGTAAAATCTATTTAATATACATTCCACTTCTGTACTTGCTTCCTGTACTTTCACCAGGATAAAAGCTAAATAACTTAATTTCATTTTTCTGTTTCCCTGATCACAAGTTTACTGTATTTTGGTTTTGTAAAACTGCATGGACAAGCCTTAAGAAACACTTACGTGTACTATATAATACTGTTTTTGTTCAGGGCGCATGCACTAATGAGCCAAAGTGCTAAAGGGAAAACAGCTGGAGAAAGTGAAAGAGATTGGAGGAAGGGAGAGAGATAGAGAGAGAGATAGTGATGCAGAGTGTTGAAAGGAGAGGACATGGCTGTTAATGGTTGTTGAATCGATAAGGGCCGCTGCTGGTGTCTGAAAGTGAGAGAGAGAGAGAAAGAGAGGCCATTTACTGGCTTTTCTTTTAGGAGAAGCCAGCTTCTGCCCTTCACTTAAGACTGGAAGAGATTTTTTTCCTGGTCTACCGAGCTGCTGTTGTTTCTGTCCCCCCCTGCTCCACTAGTGGAGACCACCACCTTACTGCCCCTTATACTGGCTCTAATAGATCCAGGAGCCCTGCTCCAAAAGATGGAGGGCCAGAGGACCCAGGACCAGTTCCAATAAATTCAATACTGGCTTCAGTGAACCTGCACAGCTCCATTCCACACCAGACCAACTCTTCCAGACCTATGACTCCAACTCCAGTAGGCCTGGAACTTGTTCCAGTACTACCACAACCACCTACATTAGGTACTGAACTATCTCCAGCAGATCCAAGACCTGGTCCAGTAGAACTATAACCCACTTTTATAAACCCAATGTCCACTATACCAAAAACTGCCTTCATTGGACCCAGTACTGTCCCCTGGAATCCCTTGGTTCTGATAGACCCAGGACTAGCTATAGAAAACCTAGGGCCCT
The DNA here is from genome assembly GCA_900302555.1 of Myripristis jacobus. NCBI lineage: Eukaryota > Metazoa > Chordata > Actinopteri > Holocentriformes > Holocentridae > Myripristis > Myripristis jacobus. The sequence continues at coordinate 25,135 of OMLB01021007.1, forward strand.
ATCTCCAGTCGCCACAGGATTGTCTCCTTTAGATGCAGGACAGGCTCTGATGGATGTACGACAGAATCCAATAGGCCCAGGATCAAGTGCAGTAAGTCCAGGATCGGCTCCAGTACATTCAGGACCATGTCTTAGACATAGACCCAGAACCAGTTATTGCCAACTCAAGATTGGGTCTGGAGTACCATGGCTCATCCCCAGTAGAGACAGACTAAGCTGTAATAGACTCAGGATAAAGTGCTCTAGACCTAAGACTAGCCACAATGGACCCAGGATGCAACTCAGGTAGACCAAGAAGAGAACCCTGGATCCTGGCTACAGTAGGCCTGGGAGCAGCTCTGGTACCCCAGATCAAGTAGACACATGGCCCAGTCTGGAGTAGATGTAGAGCTAGCTCCATTCGAGCTAGCACTGGTTCCACTACACTTTGACAGTAGGGTCATGTTAGTACTGCTTTTATTCAACTTGATGTGATGTTTAATAGTTCTCAGCTAAGCACAAATTAAATACAAACTCTATAAAAACTGGATCATGATTTTGAGAAAAGTTTGTGTAAAATTTAGAGTTTAAAATTTATCCTGATTCGGGGATTGCCAGATGGATGAAAAACTATTCAAACTGCTGAATCTACATTGTAGTTTTTAAACTGAATAATTAAATTTTACTCTCTTTAATTCGGCATTTGGTCATTTCTGCTGTGGTATACTTTTCTCCTGAGTGGTTTGTGCTACACCATATTTCTTATGCTGATCGTAGCCTCAGATGTCTTTCACAAGCATTTAAAAACAGGGAATCTTACATTGACACATCATTTTAATAACTGAAAAAATAGCCATCTTCATTTTTTTGTAAGTTTTCTGGTATTTTTCTCATAAAGTTTACTTTTTTTTTTTTAGAGCATTTTTCACTAAGGTTTCAGATTTTTTTTTTTTTTTTTGCTGATATGCTTATCACATTTTCATGTTTGTGAGAGGAATCAAGTGAATTTGAGCCGGGTTTAAAGGGTTCAGTTGTTTAGATGCCATACTTGCACATGGACAAATCATGGTGACATTAAACCAGTAAGAAAGAAAATTTTAAACTGTCCTTGATATATTTTCTGCATTCTAACAACTAGTGAATTCAATATCATTTTGCTGTGGACCCCTGGGAAACCACTGGGCTGGCTGGCTGTTTATTTCACTCCCTGATTTCCCAGCTTATATTTATTTATGTATTTGTCTGGCTGGCTGACTTGACTGGTGTACTGAATGACTGTGGTGACTGTGTTGTTGGTTTAGTTTGGTGGCTTGGTTGGTGACTGACTGACAGAATGACTGTTTTTTTTTGGCTGTTTGTCTGCCTGATTTATTGAATAGCTGAGTGATTTACCGTCTGGCCTCAGTAATTAGGCTTGACTGGCTTTACGCCTTTGTTTCTCTCCCTGTCTGGGTTTAATGTTACATGCTACAATCACATTAGGCTCACTCACACACACACTCACACACACACACACACACACACAGTCACAGTGTTTGTTACTCACAGAAAATGCCACAGGCAGATGAGCTGATGATGTCATTCCTCGCTGTGATTGGCTAGCTCTGCCTTCCTCCTCCCCCTCTGCACTCTCTCTCCCTCTCCCTGTGTCTCTCCCTCTTTTCCCTGCCTCATTCTCGCTGTCAATCCTCGTTCACCCCATCGCTGTTCAGCGCCACTTACCTCTTTCTCTCTCCCCACCTTGCTCTCTCTGTCTCTCTACCTCTCCTTTCGCTCTGCTCTGTTCCTGCCAGGAAGATGATGATGATGGTGATAATGATGTGGCACCACAGCCAGCCAATCCCCAGGCTGGGAGGGAGGGGAAGGGGCGTGTCCAGAGGCTCGGCTCAGAGCTGATCGATGCTGAGGAGACCGAGGAAAAGGGAAGGGAAGAGAGGGAGGTTGAGGAGGGTGGAGGAGGCCTTGTCCGAGTGGAGGAGCTCCTGCAGCGGCTTAATAAAAGAGGAGAGGAGGAGGAGGAGGAGGAGGAGGTGGAGGGTGGGAGGAAGGTTACTCTGTCGTCTTTCGGAGGGGGATCATCCTCTGTTGTCATGGATGCATACAGACCCAAGAGACCCACCACCCTGGCTCTGTTCCCACAGTTACCCCAACCCGGCACCCAGGTATGGCTCTAGGTGGCTGGGAGGGTCCACTGATTTAGAATAAGCTGTGTAAATGGGTTACAGTATGTGTGAGGTGTGTGTATGTGTGTGTGTGTGCGCGCGTGCACGCGTGCGTGCGTGTGTTGGACTGGGTGTCTTGCATGTTTGTTTGTGTGTGTGCCTCTGAGATGATCCTGTCTTTAGAATGAGACAGCAGTGGCAGCTAGCTGTGTAAATGGGTTACAGTCAGTGTGTGTGTGTGTGTGTGTGTGTATGTGTATGCTCACTGGGAGGATCCTATCAACAGAATGAGGCAGCAATCGCATCGGCAAGCTGTGTGTCAGTAAATGGGTTATATTCTGTTTACAGTGTGTGTGTGTGTGTGTGTGTGTGTGTGTGTGTAATAGCAGTGGGTCAGCATTTAAAATGGCTCAGCTGTAGCAGTAATATCAAATATCTGTATTTAGAACAGTGGCACTCAGTAAACAGATTTATAAAACTTTTACCCAGCGTGACTTGCGGTAACATGAGGAAGCAGAAAGAGGGTCAGTGTCTTGCCCAAGGACACTTTGACAGGACATATTGGCTCCTGTGGGAACCAAACTGGAGACTTTTTTGAAACAGGACAGTCTAAATAGTCTCTGTGCTGCTCTGTCACCTCATGTACAGATGTATTTAGGATTGTTGACAGCAGTATCTAGCAGCTACAATAAATAATAGGAATATGAACCAAGGCGTTTACAAGATGACAGGGTATTAATCAGCCCGGTGCTCAATAAACGACCTTTGCTGAGAAACAGCCAGCAGTGGCATTAGTAGCACCCGGTGTATCCCTTTAAATGGAAGATCAGACCACGAGTCGTTCAGCCTAAACCTGGATTTCCCCTCAGCGTCAACATTGGAAATCACTCAACGCAGAGAGGAGTTTGCTCAGAGCATCCAGAACAGATGTCATCACTTTTTATGGACTACGCAAATGATAAGCATTAAAGGGATTGGTAACCCCATTTACCAATCCCTTACCAAAACATTTTCCTATTTAGTATTATTCTTGGGTTCTATTTTCATCAGCCAGCAAGATGTGAGCGTTCCTAAAAGTCAATAACTGTAATAAAATGGAGTTACAGGGTCTGTAGTTTTTACAGGGATCCATTTCAGCAGGACTGGGTGGGCTTTAGTTCCCCTGATGGGGTAACAATATTTTCTGGACCCTGGAAAGACTGACCAGCTGTCCAACACAATATCCTGCTTGTTGGAGCACTACTAGTAGCAGTGCAACAATGCTGGCTGAGGTTTTCCTCACTAACATTGTAGTAGGAGCAGTTTGGAAGCTTGTAAGTAGTTAGATTTGATGTAAGAAAGTCCATGTCTGATGTCAGTACCAGCTAATGCTCAGTATTAGAGTGAAGCATTTTGTTAGCCTTTTACGTTAGATTGGTGAAGTAATAGGTCTGTCAGTGAGTCGTGCTTGCAAGCCAACAGTTACTCTGTTACTCATTACTGTTTGTTGAGCCAAGCCGAAGATAACAGATGCAATTGAAGAGTCAATCAGATGTGGACCGGAGAAATAAAAATGAGAGCCGTGTTCTGATTGGATCGCACCACTCTAACATGCTGTGTATTGATAAATCCATGGTGCTGTCCGTGGTGCTGAAGCAGCAGACTTTTCTTTCAGTCCCGCCTTTCTGTTAGTTCTGTCTTGGATCTATAATATTCGCTAAATTGTATACAATAAATATTCAATTCTATACTATGTTGTAGCTTCTATTCTCCATAGCCACATTTCTAAAATAGAGGTACATGTAACCTATGGGGTGTGCAGAGGTACTACAGAAATTTAAAAATCGAAAAATCAAAAATAGAAATCATGAATATATAACAAGATTTTGAATTTTTAGATGATAATAGTAAGACTTAAAACATGAAACAGGGTCAATAGTTCTATAGGTGTGTGTGTGGGTTGGCTGATGGTGTGGGAGTGTGTTGATAATAGCAAATCACCTACTGCTTACCTGTGAAAGTCACTTTTAATCCCCAGCCAAACTGATCATGTGATTTTACCATGTTTCTTTCTACACTCACATGACAAAATAAACCTTTTACTGAAAACTTTCATATTTTCATTTACCATCTCTATAAAATCGTTACAGTTATGGCTCCCTTTTCCCATCAAAATGCAATAGGCTATTATCATCAATGTTGTAGCAACTTCAGGCACAAATACAGCCAATATCCAAATACGAACAGCCAAGTATGCTAGCTGGTATATTCTGGCCTATATTCAGATGAGGCAAGCAGCAGTTTCCCTGGAGTCATAAGCTTCACTATTGAACACTATTGAACACAAATGGAAAAACTATATCCCTGCACAGCCTGCTGATCTGGTGGGTTCATTTTCTTTTGACTTGCGAAACCATGTGGCCACTCTCCAGCCAAAAAAACAGCCAATCAGTGTCCTTTGTGGAGCTAGGCGTGGCTTAGGTGCTGACGATGTGAGAGGTGAGTACATTTGCCCGAAAAACATAAACAACATGACGTCAGTGTAGATTTTCCTCACAAAAACGTCAAGAACCGTGCACCAGCATGCTAAGAAGCTGGCAGTCTGCTCACTGATACGCCTGCTCTTTGTCAGCAACACAGTTGGTGCTGTTTGTTTAGATCTGGCACTCTCCCAGTGCATCATATGGTTCATTGTCTGATTAGACTAGTTTGCAAATGCTAGACAGAGAATTGATCCAATCACCTGCTTCGTATTTGTGTAAATGCCAACTGCTGCAGCCCCTTTTCCAAACAGTTTGAACCCAGCAGCCCAAACTGTGTTTCATGAATGGAGCAATGGTAATAAAGTCGGTGTATGGCTGTTCCAGGCTAGAAATACTACAAATACATCTTTCCATGTAAACATCAACAACAAAGTGCAACTAAACCCACTCATGTAAATGCATTAGCTGCTTAAGGGTGCTACTCATGTCTGTCTTCTGTTTTCTAACCAATTTATGAACAAGAGTAAATGTGGCCAGATGGAAGAATCCAGAATTTTGTTCGTGAACAAGTGCCCATTTGGAAGCCATTCATAACTTTGCACCGTAATGACTCCCTTCCTGTAACTCTCCCATGACTCATGGCCAGTCACTCAGAGCCCCTGCAGTGGTCTGGAGTGGTGTTACCACTGATGCAAGACTGTAAAGATTGTGAGTCTTTTGTGGGAAGTAAAAGATTGTGAGTCTTTTGTGGGAAGTATACTCTCTATGATGAAAATCTTGAGAATGATTGCACTATTATGCATAAGTCAAGTGTGTAGTCATATAAAATTGACTGAATTGGAAGAGCGCTAAGCGTCATCGTGCTCTGGGGTTGGTTTGAAAGCAAAACAAATAAAGTTAATTACCCATGAATTAACTTCATGAAATTTATCAGAATGCTATCATAAATTTATTTGCAATAATGTGTTTTAAATAAGCCTTAAAGAGCCTGTAATGAAATCCAACAATTGCAGGAAGACTGTTTTTATATGGACATGCAAATATCCTGTCTTGTTTAAATTTGATGAGCTCTGTAATTTAATTTTATATGAAAATCCCTAGAGGTCAAGCTATGACTTCAAAGCCACACTTTCATTTAAGATTCCACACCTTTTGTTAACTAAAGATTACTGGCTAAATGTAAGGAGGGGATGACAGAGACTCGCCCATGTACCCTTTTAGCTCGCTTTGTATCCGTCTGTCTTTCCGGCTTGCCTTACAGAATTGACCCAAATCTGTGGTGGTTCATCCAATCTGCTTTTACACTGCCGGGACTTGAGAGGGCTTTGTCAGGAAAATAAAAGCAGGACAGCCACTGTCTTCTCAACAAACCCTTTGAACTATTCACGTCTATCATGTAGCTTCAGCAGAGGCCAGGCCTTGTTTGTGACACCCTTGCTGCATGACATCAGCGTGTCCAGACTGTAATCGCATAGCATCAAAAACATATCACATGCAGGAAACATGCAAAGGAATAAAATTAACAGCAACAACAACAAAAAAAACCCTTTAAAAGCAATGCATCTCTGATCCACTCATGACAGGAATAAACCAAATCGAGCAGGCGGCAGGCAGCTTGGATAATAACAGTCTTGACAAAACTGGATTATCAGGATTCTTGTGGATGGAAATCAAGCAAGAGAATATTTTTGCAGTCAGTTTTAAGGGGTGTGAATATCACAAGGGGAGGTGAAATGTGGCATTGGGTCGTTTCAGAGTGTATAGTAGAGATGCATTTTAATGTCAGGTGCAAATTTAATCCAGCTAAGTTATATCTTAGCACTTAATCTACCGTGTACTGCTTGCCTCTGAGTTTTAGACCTGAGATGTTGTCCTGGACTAAAGGAGCTTCTGTGTATCAGCGTGGATTTAATGCAGCAGCATTACAGACAACTGAGGACTGGGTTTCAGGTGGATCAGTGGTGGATTAAGGCACATACGGCACCGTGTGCTGTTTGAAAGCTTTCCTGACATCTCTCTCATGTCGCTGTCTAACAAAGCACAAAAAACACAACGTAATCTTTCAAAAACTGAGGAGGAAAAGTTCTGCCAGAATCCAGGCTTCATATTAGTTTCATATTAGTGTAATATCACTCTGCTAGAATTTTATTCTTAAAGGACAATACTGGTAATTTTGAATGGTTGGCCCATTTACTTCAATTTCCCCACATTTTAACTTGCAACACACCATTCTACAAATCATATAATCAAAATAAATATGAATTTATGGAAGAGACAGCCATCTTATAATGACCTGCTTCTGCAACTAACAAATTTGTAATCATTTTTAAACCACAGAACTCATATTGGCTAATAATTATTAGGTGGCTAATATTAATTGGCTGTGTAAAGCAAGCATTTCCACAGTGACTATATTCTATGGCGAAAGACCAAATTTCAAGGCATCAAAACACAACAGTGCTGCTGCTTTCGGGAAAACTAATGTGGACGACTTTATTACAGTGAGGGATACTAGAGTGAAGAAAGTCTAAAGTCTCTGAAAGTTCATTTTCACACTGTAGTGGAACGAATGGAAGCCAACTGCTGGAGAAAAGAGAGGAAAAATGATATTGGTGTTTTAAAACACAATAACTTTATACATTAATGCTTATTTCAAAGCATTTATTTGATGAAAGGTAACTTAAGCTATCTAACAAACCCGCCCGACTTCCCTTAAAGGAAAAACACACACGGTACCAGCAGACAGTCATGGCTGCTCCATATCAGTACATTCAAATATCCATTAACAGGAACTAGAATTCATACAAGTTCAGATTTAGGCCTTGTGACAAGAAGCTGCACACTTGTTCATAAAATCATTTGCCACCATTTATGTATGTATGTATGTATGTATTTATTCATGTATTTATTGCCTCAGCTGCTGGTTGCTGGTTCTGGACACACAACCCAAAAACTGATCCGATTAGTTGGTAAGTTTTCTTTCGGCTTCTGATGAAAAAATAAAAGGGTGGATTTTTGCAGTGTGATATTTTGAACTCAGTGTGAAGGTGTTCATCGAGCTGCATTGTTTTGTTTTAAAATCTTGCAGATGTTAAGAATATAAATATATTCATCCATATATCCATATTTGTGGAATCCAATTATTGATAAACTCTGTAATAAATGTGTAATTAAACACATTATCAGTATCTCAGTCTAACCTAAAGGTATGTTAATACATACTGTGTGAGCGGCTGCTGTAATCTGTGCTTCACCTGCTGTGGATTAGACTGATGGCACTCACTGCCTGTGTGTGTGTGTGTGTGTGTGTGTGTGTGTGTGTGTGTGTGTGTGTGTGTGATTTCTATTCTGCTGTGTTTGTTTATTAAATGGATCATTAACTAACTAATCACTCATTGTTGTCTGGATGCCATGATAGTGCTAAATAGTGTCCCATCCATTTTCCATGATTAATAATCCCAAATTTTACTGTAATTAAGAAATAATGAATGAATGAATTAAAAATAAAAAAATAAAAAAAAAAGAACAGTATGTTGACCATATGGCACCGCCATGGCACCGGATTATCAACACACACATCCAATCTGATCTGAGGGGTCGTGTGTGTGCAGTCAAATGTTTGGGATGTTACTTAAAAATAGATAAAAAATAAAGCAGTAAAATAAATTGATGGTCTGTCCATCAGGATAAATAGATAAATTCAATATTAGACTTGGGGAAATATCCAAAAATAGTGAACACTTCTATATTTGCAGCCATATGTAATAATTTTTTTTTGGAGATGTTAGAATTATTCAGAATAAAATAAATGTATTTTTTTCATTTTGGGTTGATGTTGGTTTGGATGAATACGCCCCTCTCCTCGTGACAGGGTGTGTCTAAATATCATCCAACTCAATACTCACTTCAAATATAATGTCAATATTTTGCGAACGATTGATGATATCCAGTGTTCTGACTGGATCTCCATCATTTCTCATCCGAGCTTGTTGAATGTGAGCGGACGGTTGTTAATTATGAGGAAAATGAATCAGTGGATGGAGGTGGAATGTAGGTTTTGGATTATTCAACTTGATTATTATGCAATCAGTGGCCTCCAACGGGCTGACAGAACAAGTGAGGACTCAGTTTTTAGAAAGGTAACAATGTGTTACTGCTGAAATAGAAAAAGGGGATTTCTTACTGGGGGAAACTGGGAAAAGAAGAGTAAAGATAACAGTTTGATGATTAGATGAGCTTTGAAAAGGACAGAGGATTAAATACACGTTCTACAAGCCTTGGCTGAGACTGTTTTTTATTCCCTAAATAATATGAAGTCTCCTCATTAGCTGCTCCATGCTCCTGTGTAATGCTAAAGTGTGTCCACAACGTGAACGTGACTGGAAGGAGGAAAAAAAAAAAAAAGCAGGGATGAAACGACACCTGTGACCTCAGAGCAACAACCTGCAGTTTTCTGAAACCGTCATGGTGATTCATTAATAGATAAATAAAAGTGAAATGCGCTCATCCTGCAGCCCTGCCTCACTCCACAGTGCTGTCTACTTCCACTGTTTCTGATTTTAATTGCACATTTAGTTATTGTTATATATTACATTAAATCTCTGAAACTTATTAGCCAAGGATGAATCAGAAAATTAAGCATATAGAGGCCCCTGTTTTTTCCCTCATTATTAATATGACTTGTTTGTGAAATAGTATTCTGTACTTTTTTTTTTTTTTTTTTTTTTTAACTTAAAAGA
>OMLB01021008.1:0-16166 GCA_900302555.1 Myripristis jacobus
TGGTGGTGTTTTTTTTTTTTTTGTTTTTTTTTTTTTTTTTTTTTTTTAACCAAGATCTGTGTTGGCTCTAGGAACCAACATGCGGAGGACATCCTGTGAGCGTAGGCTGTAATGACTGGAGTCTCTACACAAACAATATAAGAACACAAATAGGTGGGAACCAGCCCAAGAAGAAGATTTATATATAAAAACCATCCATCGAGAAAGTCTTTGGGCAGATAAAGATGGACAGTTTGCCGTTGCATACAAAGTGCAGTGGTGGACAATTGTAAAGGTTCATGTATTTAATGTTTATATGTATTTGTATATGTATATGTATTTAATAATTATATGTGCATGAGTTTTCAGATGCTCCATTATTTTCAATTGAAAAAAAAATGTTTCATGGAAACAAGAATGTAAAACATTAACAGAAACAGAAACTAAAAAATAAAAGACAAGAAAATAGAACAGAACAACACTCCAACAGTACACAGTAAATATACAACTACATTTAATTACACACATTACTATTTCTGACTTTATTAAATTATTAGCCTCTGATCATTTTAATGCTGCTACTTCTTGGAATTAAAGAATACGTCCTCCTACACATTCATCAAAACCACATTAGCTCCTCCTGTCTAACCTGTGATCATGGGTTTGGCATTGTATCATCTGAGATCAGAATTCCCAGCCGGAATGTGCAAACTTTTTTTTTTTTTTTTTTTTGACAAAGGTGTATTTGTGTGTGACAGAACCTGTCAGTCATGTCCTCTGGTTCCATAAACATGTTTTTCCTCAGTAGATTGCCACTGAAAAAAAATCACCAGTATACATTAAAAAAACAACAACATTTGATCAAGAAATTAATTAATTTAATGAATTAGCACAGAATGTTAAATTTGGATTATTTTTGTTCCATTTTATTAGTGCCATCTACACTGTGGACTATAAATTCCTAGAAAAACTGGGTTGGACTCACAAAGCAAGCTTTTCTACGATTGAAGCGGTTCAACCAATTTAACCTGTTCCATATAGACATAACATGGATTTCTGCAAGGTTCAGTTCTTAGCTCCATTCTGTTTTTCCATGCTTCCATGATTTGTGGACAAGGCACTCACCTGGGGACAATGTAGTTCTACTGGGAGACTTCAATACTCATATTAACAATGATGTAGGAACTTAGAATTAAGTTACTTAGAACTTAGAATGGGTGACTGAGATTTGTGACCTACTTCATATGAACCTGAGCATAAGATGGCTCATAGGTCTATTTGGTACCAGAATTCCATAGACCAGTGGTCAAAGATCAACTTCGCAGTTGTTTCATCAAAGCTGTGGCCATATGTTCTAGACACTTGGACAAAGGGGCAGACCTGTCAACTGATCACCATCCAGTGATGAGTTGGATTAAAGAGGTTCTAGCAAACTGTTTGGCATCTCCGGCAGAAGGGCTAGGCAGGGCCTTGTCCAGGATGTTGTTCAGGAATGGAGAAGCACTGACCTTGGCTTAGGATGGGGTTGTGTGGTGGAAGGATTACTTTGAGGCCAGAGGCCAGTTTGTATGCCAAACTCACAAATTACTAAGTTTGACAGAGGCCTTTGTTTGAGGCCTTTTCCCCCTAAGATTTCAGATTTATCCACATTCTTTAACTTTATTGGGAAACATGTCTTCAAACAAGCTTAGACAACCAAAGAAAGAGAAGAACGTATGATACAAAACAAGGGCAGCAAGCACAAAAATGTTCTAAATAAGTGCAATTTAATAAATAAATAAATAAATAAATAAATAAATACATACATACATACAACCATTTGGCACAATTGTCTGAAACATTAAACGTCATAGTCATGATTCTATGGCCATGAGACAGCACTGCATACACAGTAGCAACTGTGTGCTGTATAATGTACAGATGAATGTTCGCGTGCATGTGACTGACTTTCCACTGTGCTGCTGTATTTCCTGTCTTTATAGGGGAGCTACAGGCAATGGGGTGTTTATGGGATATTTATGGAGTGTTGACACACAGTTATTTTAATATAAACAAAACTAGGGAGATGAGCCTGATGCCTCTTCTAACTGGAATCAGGTAAACTTTATTTTAGCTAGTAGACAACACTGACACCTAGCGATTGTTTCCCTAGTGGCAACTCATGTAAACTACTGCACAGCACTGAGGTCCATAAAGCTCATGTTTTTTTTCAGCGTCCAGCTGATTCTTTTTGATGGTGATTGTGTAGTTTCAGTACCACAAATACTAATAATACTAATACTACTACTGCCATTGTAAATGATAATAATGATCGTAATTACCTTCCTAACCCTATTATTATTATTGTATTATTATTATTATTGTTGTTATTGCTGTTGTTGTCGTTGCTGCTGTTGTTGTTGTTGTTGTTGTTATTATTATTATTATTATTATTATTATTATTATTATTATTATTATTATTATCTGTTCTGGGGATTTTTTGAAAATTCTATTTTACTACTACTACTACTACTACGACTACGAATCATAATAATAACAACACTAATAATAATAATAATAATAATAATAATAATAATAATATAAGTACCAAAACAGAATTTCAAAAATCCCCACATAATTTAGCAGGCATCAGCAGACACTTATTCAAAATGTGTGATATTTCAAAGGATAAGCATCATTTCATTTTATTTTATTTTATTTTAAGCACTTCAAAAACATTTTTTTTTACACTTACACTGTTTTATTTTTAATGTATTTTTTACATTTATTTGAATTTATTGTTTCTTTATTTCTTTGTTTCATTTCATTCACTGGATTTTATTTATATTTCTTGATTTTATTTAAATATGTTTTTTTGAATTTATTTCATCCTACCTGTCAATTTCTTTTGGTTGGTTAGTTAGGTCTATTAAAATAGTTTTATTTTGGCTCGGCGCGATTGGTCGGTCGGGCTGTCACATGACATAAAGGCGACATGATCACACCACAGCTTCCCACTCCTTCCAGTTTAACAGGATGAGCCCCAGACAGGCGGTAGTTCTTTCTGTTCTCATATTTTTTCCCTTAAATTTCTGCTCGTCCCAGGGCTACGTCCTGGACGACAAAGTGGGCTTAGGGAGAGTTTTTGACGGGATTGGAGGTTTGAGCGGCGGCGGGGTGAGTGTGGTTTGGTTTGAACACACTTCCTGGTTCCATGACATGACTGCACACACACAGTACATGGCACAGGATTGTCATACCTGTTTGTTCTGTCTCTCCTGCTTCATGTAGGCGACGTCTCGTTTACTGGTCAATTATGCTGAACCGTACCGCAGCCAGATATTAGACTATCTCTTTAAGGTATGATGTGATGCATAGCCAAGCCATTCATAGACAGTCTAGTCCAATACATGAAAAGTCACTGTTTTTCTTTTAATCCGCAGCCAAACTTTGGAGCCTCTTTGCACATACTGAAGGTGGAAATTGGAGGTGATGCTCAAACTACTGGTAAGACTTGTAATTTGTCAGACAAGATGAACGGAATGTTCATAAGTGAAAGTATTTCCAGTCATGTGATACAGCAGCTTTGAGATCACAGTACAGTCATAATTCATTTTTTATGTTTTTTATAATGTTGTCTGACCCCTGTGACCATGCTGAATAAATTTCTCACCTCTAATGATGTTCTGTAGTTGTAATTCTTTGTAGTTTGTAGGCTATAGCTACAACTTACTACAGGGGCTTGGAGAGGAAGCTCCCGCCCATTTCATTTGATTGACAGCCTAAGTTGCAGGCTGTTTTGTTTTTTTTTTTTTTTTATAAACCACCAGTTGTTTGTTTGTTTGTTTGTATGTATGTATGCACTTTGCTGATTTGCATTATTTGTAGCCTAAAACTTCAAAGTTCATCTTGAAGTCCCTCAGCAGAAAATGTTCCCTGTGCCTTCATGCTGCTGTGTCAGACAATAAGATAAGAGGCTGCTGCTATAGCAGAAGTAATAGGAGATAAAGAAAAGGGAAATCAGAGTATGCATCTATACTTTAAAATCAGCAGTAAAAGCTGTAACAAAAAAAATGGAATGGTTTAAGCAGTAAATACAATACAAACAGTAAGGTGATTATATAAATGTATGCTTATTATTTAGAAAATTATTAAGAATCACTAGATATTAGGAAGAATATGGAGTACTTACCAGTATTGTTATTTCGATGCTGCTAACAACGTTGATTGCAATGCCTTGCATGGTGTAGTCAGTACACTTAATAAATGAATTTTTCACTGAGTAGAAAACATATGTATTGGAGAAAAAGGTGAATTTTCATGGTCCTAATTTTCATTGAAATATTTTTCACTTCTGAATAGTCTGGTTGTCTGGTATGATGGACTGTAGTTTCGTGATGGTGCTGGTTTCACACAATAATCCCAGTGTTGAGCAGGATTGCAGAACTGATATAGACCATGATAACTGAACAGTGTAAAATTTGGGGTTCTGAAGACTACAGCTAGTAATGATGTAGATAATTAGTCATACAGATCTTGAACATTTAACATTTGCTTACACCTGGTCACTGGTTTTCCTAGATGGAACAGAACCGTCTCACATGCACTATGAGAATGACGAGAACTTCTTCCGGGGCTACGAATGGTGGCTTATGAAAGAGGCTAAGAAGAGGAACCCAGATATCACACTTATCGGTGAGAGATCCACAAGTTGCACAATCAAGTTGTGTAACTCAGGACTCTAGGTGTCAGCCTAACACAAATTCAGTGAGCCACAGCTGAAATTTTCAAACACAAAATCATGTTTGATATATTTAGGCCCCATATGTGGCTGTGATTATCCTAGAGGTCACTATAGGTCATTTTATACAATGATGTCAAAATTCAAAAAATGGTGTGACTGCAGTGAAATGGCTGCTATGGGGGCGAACATCATCACACAGGAATCAAATGTGGCTCATTGAATCCACAAGAGTCTCAACTTTCCAGTCAAAGCCAACTGATGCAACTCCAAGACTGTTTAGGCCCCAGTCTGCACAAATACACCATTTTACAGCAGGCCAAGATATCTGGAGGTCAGAGGTCAAGGGACCCCCCTGAAAATGGCCATGCCAGTTTTTCTCTTGTGGAAATATTGCCAAATTTGAATTATTTAGTCCTCTTCCTGACAACCTTGAATGACATGCGTGATACCCATGGATTCCTTAGGTTGTCTAGGACAATATGATACCAATAGCTTTACATTAAATTGATTCAGTAATAAAAAAAAAAACTCAATGAAAAATATCGTCAAAAAAAAAACATTATATTGAAGTGAATCCATTTTTTCCTACCCCTAAGCTTGTTTACTTAAGCTAGCTTGTTGGCTGAAGCTAGCTAACCTTCTTGTGTCTGAGAATGCAGTGCTGTTTTTTTTTTCATAAAACAGGATGTGGGAGCTTTAAAATTATCCCATGAATCTGATGAGGCCATGAATGCAGCATTAGCCTCAGGGTAAAGTGTCCACCCTGGGATGAAAATGAATGTTAAACTGCTTGTGTGTGTGTGCAGGTTTGCCATGGGCATTCCCTGGTTGGGTAGGCCATGGGAAGAACTGGCCCTATGACTTCCCTGACATCACAGCGTCCTATGTGGTGTCCTGGATCATTGGCGCGAAGCAGTACCACAATCTGGACATAGATTATGTTGGGGTGTGTACCTGTAAAAATCATGAATAAGAAGAGCATTTAGTATCATAAGATTTGTCCAAAGTGTCAGTTATGTCTTTAAAGGACCATACCAGTGATTTTGCATGTTTAGTGTAATATCTACAAAATGTATATTCATGTTTCTGCAAATCTTTTCCCAAAGCAAGCAGTGGTATTTTAGAACTGGATAGAACGATATCGTTTTCCTACCTTTTATGTAGCCGTCAGTTTCCATTCACTCCACTATGATATGAAAATTAACTTTCAGAGACTGAACTGAATTATCAGTTCTGTGGTGTATGAATAGAAATGACTTTATTAGCTGCAGAAACAGAAAATTACATAGTGGTCGAATCAGTTCAAATTTGCAAAGCGAGAAATTTTGATGTTATCAGATTGTTAATATGGGTGGGTAAATTGTAGTAAACAGGCCAAACATTCAAAATCACTGGTATTTTCCCTTACAGCATCATCCAATCTCTGATTGTAATAATCTGGTGTTGTAACTGACATGCAATTTCATCTGTTTAGATTTGGAATGAGAGGAACTTTAACAGCAATTACATCAAGGTAAACCTAACCTATGACCATTCAGAGACCTTTATTTATTTTATGCAACTGAGAAATGTAATGACCTAATAGATAACCATGACCTTAAATAAGAATTAGGGTTAAAAAAAAAAAAAAACAGCCACCAACATTTGGTTTTAAAACTCATGAGAAATATAATTGTGACTGACAGCAGTCAAGACCCTTTTAGAAATAGCTGGGTTCCTCTCAGAGCATATCCTTTGTCACCAAGGTGCTCCGGGACACGCTGGATAAAGTTGGCCTAACAGATGTTGGCATCATCGCGGCAGACGGTGACTGGAGCGTCGCCAATTCTATGAGCGTTGACCCCTACCTTAACGATGCTGTTGAGGTGGTTGGGTAAGTAAAGTTGTCACGGTGCCACACGGTGCCACACTCAAAGGTGACACAAACCAACGCTCAAACCTGAATCATAAAATCATTCCTTTTGCTCCAATGGCCTGAAGGATCATAACACAATGGCACGAGTCTCACATGTCACTGTCACTTGCTTACGGTTCATTTTGGTCCCTGTCAGCTGATTTACAAATCATGTGATGCACAGTAGTTGAAGTGTCACTGGTTTTGGGTGTGTCTTACATGGAAATTATTCTTCCTCTTACAGAAACATATTCACTGTGCCGGATTGAGTGTAGCTGAATGTTTGTGGCTGTTTTTCCACTGTACTTGGAGAGTCAGAAGTGATTGTTCAGTTATGAACTAACATTTAAGCTGCGTAAGTGCATATTGCTGTATACTACTGTATGCCCATGTGCACACCACAGTATTTTCCATTTAAGCATGACATTGTAACTAATAAACCTAGCTCACTGACTTTGACATATGAAGTTAATACGCTCAAAGTATATTGCTACTGTCAAGTGAAAGAAACCTTAATGCAGTTTTTGCCCAAGTTGTTATGAAAGTTCAAGGATAGAGTTCCTTGACACTTGGGCCCTTGCAAGATGTAAAAACCTATTGTACAATTTCAAAATATACAGTGCTGTTCATTTGAAAACAAGCATTGTGTTCATTTCTGGAAAAAAAACAAAAACATTCTTCTTGTAAATATGTGATTTTTACCCGATTTTAGCAAATATCACATAGCCCATCCTAGTCAAAATAGTCATAGTTGCCAATCACTTTCTTTTTCTCCTTTTTTCCTGTGTCACTGTTACTGGGCTTCCCAGCTCCTGCGGTACACTCTGGATAAGAGTGGCTTGAAGAAGGTCAGGATCATAGCCAGTGATAACCTGTGGGAGCCCATTTCCTTGTCTTTGCTGCTAGACCAAGAGCTCAGCAAAGCTGTAGACGTGATAGGGTAGGATCCTTTTCTCTGCCCGTGAATGAAGCTTGATCGCATGGCCTCTGTCTTCTCTCTGGAGACTGTAACTAACCTGGTGTTTTTGTGCCAAGATTTTGATGTGATTCTACATAAACACTAAATCTGCCGTCTTCTGTGGGGGTTTGAGCACAATCTGTACTTGTAAAATGTGGTTTGTACCATTATTCTTGAAAGGCCTCAGAAGTCTTTGCCCTAATACAGAACTGTGGATCCAACGCATTTTCTTTACAAGGGGAAGATTCATAGGGTTTTCATCTGATCATCCCTGGCACGGTCTGTAATTTGAGCTGGTGCTTTAAACATTTTTATCCACGTTTCTCTTAAATGGACCAGATCCACTGGACCCTGGTGCTGCGTTCCAACCCAAGTCATTATTTTGGTAACAGAAAGTTAACATTGCAGTGCACATAGCTGATCAATGACCATCTTTACGACTAGAATCATTCTAGCTCACTGCTGAGCCATAAAAAATAGCTGGTTAGCTAGCTACCATGTCCATTTCTTCAAGGACGACAACAAACGTATCGAGGAGAATCTCTACACCGCTCGTGATGGTTCATCAAGGATGGCTAATCACTTAGATGATAGCAGTTTGTTTTTTAAAGCAATGCAAATCATGGTCAGATTATAAAAACATGCAAGAATTTTCTTTCTATGTATAAACATCCAAATGGCGGAATTGTTTTGAAAGAATTAAGAAAACCCCATTCATCTCTCCTTGAAGTCTCGAAAATGCTTACAAATCAGAGACAAATGACGGCATGACTTCTGAAGCATATAGGAGTGTGATTTTTTTTTTTTAAAAACTATTTCTAGTTTGTCTGTGTATGTGCAGTCATGTTCCAGTGTTGTTTTTCTCACAGTTTTCATGCATATCTGCTCTTTGTGCCCACACGAAGAGTCATTCTGTAACCTTGGACTGTATGTCTGATTAGACAGAATTGCAGACATCCATTAAAAGTTGCTATGAAGTTAATCAACTCCTGATAGCCATAAGAGCCACATGACTTTCGATTTGAAATGCTAGCTTTCTTGACTGTTGTGACTGTTGACGTTCATGTGTGGCCTGACAGGGCCCACTATCCCGGCACCACCACGGTGATGGAGGCTCTGAAGACTCAGAAGAAGCTGTGGTCGTCAGAGGACTACAGCACCTTCAATGACGAGGTGGGAGGAGGCTGCTGGGCTCGCATCCTCAACCAGAACTACGTCAACGGACTCATGACTGCGTAAGTATCCTAGGTACACAAGCATTACACGTTGGTTCTGTGGTGCCCGCAGTGGTTTTTAATCCTTAGCACGTTTCCTCACCTGACGCAGGCTATATTGCCTATTACTTTTGCCTGAGAAGAATCCAGTGTATAGCTCAGGAAAAAAATGCAGATTTCTAATTTGCTTCATTTGACCATATGACTCAAACTGATAATTCTTGAAATTAAGACTTGTGACCAAGCCTTTTTTCCTAGGAAAGAGCTACAGGATAAGAGCAGCCAAAGTAAAAGCTTTCCTTATCCAAATAAAGGTTGTATCACTGTTTTATATGAGTTGGTTGGAAACAGTAAACTGATTCATTTCGTTTAAGATATCAGTGATTATTGCTTTAATCATATTGTTGGAGACTGTAAGAATAGATGAAGGCTGCCATTTTTAACAATTTCTCCATGATCAATCTGCGGTCTGTCTTGTGAAACTCAAAGCCTTTAATGAGACAATCATTTTAGGGGCAAAAAAGTACTACTAGAACTGTTCTAAGTGCATTTTGGGAATTTTCCGAAGTCCTATGTGAAGAGAAGATAAAATATTTTGCATACTGTCGTGGTCAGAAAAAGACTAGCTAGAAGTTAAATATGCAGAGAAAACATTGTTTACTCACAGAGTTTAGCTGACTGACCATGGATTGTAATTTTTTTTTTTTTCTCCCAGCACCATATCCTGGAACCTGGTTGCCAGCTACTATGAGGACCTGCCATATGGTCGAGATGGGCTGATGACAGCCGAGGAGCCCTGGAGTGGCAACTATGTAGTGGAATCTCCCATTTGGATCACAGGTCTGAGCAACATCCAGCGTTTTAACCTTTTAACCTTTTGACATTTGGTACTTTTGTGCATCTTCGTTGCACAAACTTGTGTTTGAGTGTCAAAGGCTGTATTTTGGAGACATTAAAAATGATGTTGCATAAAATTCTAACTTCTGACTAGTTAAAATGTAATGTTGAAATATGGCAAGATTTCTTGACTCTGACGTTTCTGGAATGTGGCTCTCTAATGTCGTGGCGAATATGGTGGTATACTCTGTAAAGGCTACTCATCATTACTTTTAACATGATGTTTTAACCTGTTACTAATCCAAAAAATACTTTAACTTCAACATTGCATGACCCCTAAATCTATCAAAGTACCTGTGTGATGATCACAAAACAACTTGAGTGCTGTTTTGAAGATGCTATGTGTAATTACTGAGATTTTTTTAACTACCATCATTGTTTACAGGCATTGCTAACAGTTTATGCATCAAATATCTCATCAGGTGCAGATTCTATATAATCCCACTTTGACTGACACATCCACCAATCCACCAGTCTCCTTATGTGGACTTTGTCCCTCCTTTAATACACCCCACAGTGTCATCCCTCAACTTTAAGACACAACAGCTTTACAAACATTTTATTGGGTCGTTTTTTGTCAGAGGACAGTCTCCTTAGAGCAAAATATATGCGTACACTGAAGTTATGTAGCACAAAAATATGAAAAGTAATAAGCACATGTAACAGAAATATTCATCCTGCATCCCTTGCAGATTCTACTATGCGCTGAACAGTCTCAGCACGTCACAATGCAAATTTGGCTTGGCAGGCAGTTTGTGGCTTTACTGGTGTTGTATTTGTCTTTAATGACGATTGTGAGCGTGTTGTCAAACTACCACCTGATTTTGTGCAACAAGGCCCTCTCTGCTACTGGAGAAAATAGTACTACAGAGATAAAGCCTGAAACAATCAGCATGCTCACTGTCCCAGAATCCTCCCAAGCTGTTTATAAAGTCAAATAGACAGGGTCACTGAGCAAACACAGGCTCGCATGTTAGATAGCTTTGTAGTATTGGATGTTTGTGAGTGAGAACAAAGAGAAGGGAATATGTTGTTACCCAAACACATTTTTGATTTGCTGAATTTGAATTAAAAAAAAAAAAAAAAAAATTGTGGATTGTGACAAAATACACTGACTCGCTAGACTTTATGTTAGAGTTCTCTGGAATCATTCCTGATTTCAGACATACAGCCATTTTTAGATGAATGGTATACTAATTGAATAGTGCAATGCTAATAATAATAATAATGATGATGATGATAATGACTCACACACTACAAAATAAAGTTAAAAGATGGAATACATAGAATGTATAAGATCATGACATTAAAAAAAAAACAAAAACATGAAATAGCAGGTAAACACAGGTGATACCAATAACATTAATTAAGGTCCTGTTCCATTTAAGTTTGAACAGAAGCTGTCCAGTGAAACAGCATGAACAATACCAGCAGCTCTGCCAGACTTCAATAGAACAGAGCCTTCATCGATGTCATCAGTGACACCCATGTTTTTCTGCTCTTCATGTCAAAGTGGCTGCTGTGGAACAAGGTCTATAGCAAACCACAGACTTTACATAATACATCTTGGGATCACAATTAAAAGATCCACCACCTTCACCTAGAACTTCAGATCTGCATTGGTCCTAAATTAATTTTCATTGTATCCGTGTGAGCTGGTTGAACAATTGCAGCTAATAAAAGACTTGTGGTTATGTTTTCTTTCTTTTGTGTTGGTTAAGTTTTTTCAGTTAATATAAATAGTAAAACATATAATATAAATAGTAAAACACTGTACTATATTCTTTGCTTCCTAGCTCACACCACCCAGTTTGCCCAGCCAGGATGGACCTATCTACAAACTGTGGGACATTTAGCAAAAGGTGGAAGTTATGTTGCACTGACTGATGAGAAAGGAAACCTCACTGTTGTCATAGAGACCATGGCAAGTTTGTGTTTCGATTATTTATTTATTTTTATACACACACACTATAGTTGCATTAAAACACAAAAACAGCATGTGAAGATACAATTATCTTTATTCCACCTTCTTTACAGGCTCATGATCATTCATGGTGCATACGTCCGCCACTCCCACCCTACAATCTGACATCCCAGAATGCAACTTTCCAGCTGAAGGGATCCTTTGTAAGCTCTTCTGCCATCTTCATGAGACTGTGAAAAGTTAAGCATTGATGCTTTTTGCCATATATTCAAGAATATCCGTTGCCCCTAGGCCTCCATCAAGGAACTCCAAGTATGGCGGTCCAGGTTTGACTTCAAGACGAAAAAGCCGTCCTTCTTTGAGAAACTCGCTCCGCTGAAGGTAAGAGAGGCAGGATGTAAGAGGTTGACACACCTCCGGGTTTGGTATCTTGTGTGAGACTGAGATGTCTCCCCTGTGGAAAGTTCACACTGAGCCATACAATTTAACATGAGTTTATAAAAGTATAGGAGTTACTTCTTGATGTCTTTTTACATGTTTATGGCCGTTACAGCTGTCTGAAGGCTGGTTCACCTTGAGTCTGGGTGAAGACGAGGTTTACACATTAACCACCATTACAACGGGACAGAAGGGACACTACCCAGACCCACCTCCCCCTGCTCCCTTCCCCCGCCTCTACAAGGATGATTTTAATATTGGTAAGTGCTCTGCATACAGAAAGAACTCCACTTGTTTACAGGCTTTCCACTTTTAAACTCCATGATATTCCAGGAATATCATGGAGTTTTGAGGGTGTATTTCAGTCAATGAATTTTGGAATTTCTTTGAGGAAGTCTGGGAATATTTTACCCGAAGTCATTCTACATGTAACACTTTACATGTAGCTGTAATGGCCATAAACATTTAAATTTTGTACAGACAAGATCTTGACATTACCATTACCACCTTTTATCACACTCTCTCTCCCAATGTCCTGTAGCCAACCCCTTCTTCTCGGAGGCTCCGTATTTTGCTGACCAGACGGGCGTGTTTGAGTACTACATCAACTTGACCGACCCTGGGCCTCATGTCTTCACGTTACGCCAGGTTGTCACCCAGAAGCCCGTCACATGGGCAGCAGATGCCGACCAGACCATCAGTGTCATAGGGAACTATCAGTGGTGAGTTGTTGACATTTGCTGCATTATGGAGTCCGGGTGAATGGCTGAGAAACAAATCAGAACAATAACAAAGACATATCAATGCACTGATGGCAATGAATTGATCATCAAAGCAAGTTTGTGCTAATTTTATAGCGTTTATTATTGTTGTTGTTGTGGTTATTAGTTTAGCACATTACCTTAAATTACTGGAAAATTGGTTATCACCTTTTTCACTATGTTGTTGGAAGAACTGAAGTAAATTTTCTCAGATTTCAAAGGTTCAATAATTCTCAAATCAAATGTATTAATGCAAGACTTGAGACAAGTTTCAGGATATGTATGGTATCATGTGCTTGAGAGACAAGCTATCAGATCTAACTGATGCCTCCTCACCAATCAGACCTCTGGACAAACTGATCATTCTTTGATGACATATGGACTTTAGTGCAAAAATAGTAAGATGGAGGCAACTTGATTTTCTTTCTCTGGAGATGGCATTTTCTGGTCATTTGGCTATCCAGGTAAGCCTCTAAAAAACAGCAGGTACTTTACAATGGTTGACGACAGCTAATCAGTGATGAATGAAATGTACTGTAGGACGATGTGGGCTGATATTCTTTCATAGTGTTCCTGAGAGTGATCGGTGCAGTAGATTGCACCCATATTTCATCACCACAGCCCAGGGGAGCATGAGACTGACTTTGTAAATAAAAAATCTTTTCACTGCTTCAATGTGATGGCACAGTACTGTATCAGTGAAAAGTATGAATAGTTTATCCAAATGACAGCTCAGTTTTACACGTTATGAAATTAGTAAGCCATATTTTTCCTTTTCTTCCCATTTTATTTTTTTTTTTATACAATCAATTAATCAATCAAGATGGAACCACATTGGTCATTTAACCAATGACCAGTAAACTTCCTTGTATCCTTGTTGTCTACTTAACATGTCAGAATATTTGTCAGCAGCATACATTGTTCAAGTATACCTGCTTTTATTGCCTTTGTTGTTTTACAGGCAATTTTTAAAATTTTAAATAACTGATATTCTATACGTGAGCTTATAAGCTGTTTTCTCCTGCTCATTCAAAATGCTTTGGCTGTAGTACCAACCTAATTTCCCCACAGGGATCAATAGTTGAGTCTTATCTTGAACCGGCTGGTCTGGATCTGCGTTCCATGTGATAATTCCCATTTCTTTTGTGTCAGCGTTTGACTGTAAATCCGGGGTTGACAGAACAAGTTGGACACCATCTTTGTCGGACTGGTTGGCCAGCATTTCCTAACATTTGGTTTTGTGAAGGCAGCTAGCACAAACGTTCTCTGACTACTGTCTAACTCTTTTCATGAGACAGGCTTCACACAGTTTTGATCCCCTCAGAAGAAACCATTTGCTGCCATTCATTCTTGGTTCATCACGCTAAACATGTCACGTTACGTGATGCATTATGCCATGGAGGAAATAATCACTCATATACATGTCACCTCACAAACTTTATCATCACATGGATGTATTTTTATTTGAGGCATTTTTTATGAGTGACAAATTAATTTTAAAGTAGTTTTGACCCCCAAAAGCAGTGCTTCTCAAAGTGGGGTTCTTTAGGAGATTCCAGGAGGGCCCCAAATAAAATGAGGAATAGCAGATTTTCACTATCATTAAAATCATCCCAATTAGAGAATGTATGGGAATAACTGTTCATATATAGGTTCTGACAAATCGGACATCTGTGACCTAATGAGTCTCTCTTGGGGGTCTGACATGAAAGAATGTCCGAATGAAAAAGAATTTGAAGGAATGAATTGCATATGTCATGCAATGCAAAACGATATGGTTAAATTTAGCAAGATGTAGACAGAAGAAAATAGGTTTTAACTCCAAGTGACACAGGTATTTTTCTGTTTGAAAGAAGCTGTGTAGCAAATACATCCCTTTGAGTCTGAACCATACATACACAAAACTGTGTCCAGTTTTTATTCATGTGAATGTTCCTAATGTTCTTGTGTTTCAGGCAAAATCTGAGTGTTACATGTGATGTCTTCATGGAGAGTGTCAAGACAGGTGGTGTTTTCATCGCAGCCAGAGTGGATAAAGGTGGCATGTCGGTCCGCAACACCAAGGGAGTCTTCTACTGGGTGTTTGCCGATGGCACCTACAAAGTCACCAATGATATTGGTTGGTAGCTGTCTAATTGACATATGCTTCATAAAGTTTATTTATTATGGAGGTTTTTGCAAGACTATCATCAAAAAGTTGGAACCAAAAGGGGAGAAATGTTCTAGATTTTTAGCATGGGAAAAATGGCAAAGGTTGTTTTTAAAGAATTCTTTTAGCACAGTATTTTATATCCTTAAAGAAACAACAAAACAGCAGCTAATCTCAAATGAAAATTCAGACAAAGTCCCAAATTTAGTACTGCTTGAATTGGTTTTAATCAACATTTAGTGCTGATTTTATTTTGTGCTCTTCTTTCCTCAATAGCTGGTCAGACTGTACTTGCAGAGGGGCTGTCTGGTACTCGAGCATATGGCTGGCACACCTTAACACTCAAAGTTGAAGTAAGTGCAAGAGTTCCTTTGTAGAATTTTAGTATTTGTGAGATGATTTTCTACTCCATCAGTGGTCCCATTCAGATTTTGTGCTTTCTGGTGGCTTGACTATATGACATGCAGACAGCATTGCAGCTTGAGTTCACTCACATGTCCAATGAACACTTGTTGGGGCTGCAATGGAACAAGGGATGTCACTGTCTTCTATCAGTCTTATTTGTATACAGAACTAGATATACACTTTAGTTGTTACATCTAGGCACTATCAAGTCAGACATTTGCATGTTTCTTTTGCATATGAACTGCTTGGGTTATCTGAGGCCTTAATTCAACAAAGTGCTGGACATGATCCATGCTGCCCCAGAACAGCCTGTTCCATCTCAAGCTAGAGGTGTCTATCGGATTGTGTTATTGCGCTGACCTGAAGTCATGTTGCACAGCCATCTTTATCCTGCTGGACATTTCCTTTTAACAGATGCCTTAGTCTGCCCAGCAACAACAATATGTAGGTTTTCAGTAGTACTCTACTGATGTCTGTCCTAACCAGTAGGGGGCGCGGTGAGCAACACCTCCGTGTGATTCGCATTGTACGGACGGAAGCCACACTGTACACAACTACAACATGGAAGCAAGTAGCAGCAGCCTTAAGTCGGCGCTTGCGACTTTAAAATCTGACGTTTGGGCTCACTTTGGATTTAAATGTAACCCCGGAACACAGGTAACAGACAAGAGTCAAGTCGTGTGTAAACTGTGCCAGGCAGTATTAAAGTAGTGCAATAATACCACGAACCTGCGCAACCACTTTAGCCGACACCATGCCAATGTTATGCAGCAACCTGTGGCTAAACCAAAACAGATGCAACTGGACACATCCTTTTAAGCATT
>OMLB01021008.1:21814-32466 GCA_900302555.1 Myripristis jacobus
GTGCAATAATACCACGAACCTGCGCAACCACTTTAGCCGACACCATGCCAATGTTATGCAGCAACCTGTGGCTAAACCAAAACAGATGCAACTGGACACATCCTTTTAAGCATTTACACGAGAGGGTGTGCTTGATGCTAACGGAACTCGGCGCAAGCACCTCGTTTCTGGCCGCATCACTGAAGTGACAATGACGGTCAAGCACACCCTCTCGTGTAATAATGCGATTATACAACTATTATCAACAAAATAAAATGGATAATCAAAATGTATTCATACTTTGGGCATTTCACTCTCAAAATATAAAAGTTTTTTGCTAGTATTCTCTCCGTTTCATCGGAAATACATGAGATCTGACGTTAACTAGTCCTTGTCAGCGAGCAAACTTGGGCTTATTATGTTTTCTAGAGATCGTGATTTCCCAAAACTGAATAAATACCAGACATAGCCACAAAAAACAGCTCTGCTAGCTCAATCATGTTGTAACTAGAAAAAATGTTTTTTAATGGACTGATAGTTATACCTATGCTGACTTCTCAGTCATTTTTCACCTAACAGGTGTGACAGCGACTCAGCAGCACAGCTGATCTTTATCTACAACCAACTTATATTAACAGTTCTATTTAAATCCAGGCTACTGCTTTTCAGTGTTGGCCAGAAAAAACATCTATCTTTTAATAAACTCACCAGCAGATGTTTTATTTCAGCTGGGGGTGTGTTACTCCAAGTTCACGTCAGCAGCAAAAATTATTTGTGCATTTTTACTTATCACTGAATCAATATTGAAGTGTTTAAATCAATATCGAATTGAATCGAAATCAAATCGCATTTTTATCCAAAGAATCGAAATCGAATCGTGAGGTTCTTAACAATACCCAGCCCTAGTATCAGGACTACCTCTGTTCTACATATTGCCGTTTTTTGTCGCTACACACCTGCATAAAAAGGACTCAGGTCTGCAGAAGTTTATTTGCATTTTGTTACAATATGAAATGGAGAAAAGCAAAAGATTCTAGCATTTGTGACCCTATTATTAATTGTTATTTTTACTTGATAAATGACTTAAATTATAGATTATCATAATTACAATCAATAAATTTTCTGTGAATATGCTAATCAATTAATCAACTAATTGTTTCAGCTCTAATCACAGAACTCCGCATTATGGAGACTTGGAGCACATAACTTTCCAACAAGGAATGAGTTGGAGGCACTTTCAAGTGGAGTTTTTCTTGTTCAGAATTGAGAAGCTGTTTTGAACAAACCATTAGCTGCACAGGACATGAATGGACTTCCTGTGACTTATCATATCAATGTAAAGCATGCAGAGCATGCATGCTATTTACAGTCTGGAAGAACATGCTGGTTAACTAAATGCAGGAGGAGGTGTACCTATTCAGGTAGATACTGTTTGTTTTAATATTTCCATTCACTGCAAATGTTCACTTGGATCCTTTTTTTTCCTAGGGCCAGTATGCCTCAGGGTTTTTGAACGGATATCCACTATGGAAGAATGCCGTGGTACTGACACCAAAGAATGGCTGGGCAGCCATAGGAACACGTTCATTTGAACTTGCTCAGTTTGATAACTTTGTCGTGGAGGCACAATGATTGATTTGACAATGGGAATGTGTTGCTGAATCAATGCTGCGATTATTGCCATGATTAAGTTATTGACTGGATTAATGCATTGTTTAACCCTTAAATGTTGTGTTTTGTTTCTATATTTTTGCCTCCTACCAAAAAAAAGAATGTGAAGGTAAATGGGATTTTAGATATTGTGTCTTTTTAAGGGTAAAGGTTGTGAACTTTAAGAAAACTGTTATATTCTGTGTATGCATAGGCTATAATTGTATTTGGTTTGTTTTTTTAAGATTAAAATGAATTATTTTGCCTTAATGTAATGCACAGAACACTTGAACGGTTTCATCTCAGATGAACTCATACTTTTAGGTTTGTTTTTGATTTTAAAAAAATAATAATTCCACGATTATTTTTCAATAAAATCTTAAATGAAGTGCTTTGTCATGGTTCTCTTCGTGGTTGTAGTGGGCCACAAAACCAGTGCTTAACACCATGGATAACACTTAGGCTAGGCAGGCTTGTCTTGACCAACACACAGTATCTAGGTGTCCCATGTGCATACACACATTTTTTGTTTAGTTTTTATAGAGCTATATAGGCTACATCTGGCCACAGTTTTGGGAAGTTCACTTTTGTTTGTTGACCACATCACTGTTCATTTCTGACTGCTTGTGTGGTGTTAACCCTCCTATTATCTTTGGGCTCAGTTTAACACCATTCAGTGTTTAACATTCTTAATTATTATTATTATTAAACCTTAATGCATGATTGACATATTTAATGACTTTTCCCAGTTTTTTTTTTCTTTTTAGCTGTATAAAGCATATATGAAATACCAACATTTTACACAAATTTGTGTTAGTTGTTTTGGATGACAAGGAACAATAACATGCCATTTATAACTGTCATCGAGCTAACCTCTGTTTTAGGGCCCTCACCACACACCTGTAGTAGTGCCAAAGCCACTGATAGTTAATGTGACTTGTATTTTATTGAAAGTGTTATCTCGGTAGTCAGCAAGATGCATAAAGTACCTAACACATTAACTCGAGCAACAACAAAAAAAGTATGACTTCTGGAGGCTGAAATTACTAGGGTCAAATTGAGCCCAGCGGATAAAAGAAGTTGCACGCTAACAGGTGGGCTCTTCCTCTCCTTCCTGCTTCTGTGGTGCGAGAGAGCGCGTCTCCATGGCAACAGCACCACAACAACAGCTGCCGACTTCAACATGGCGGAGAGGAGGATGGAGAAAGTCAAACAGCCACCTAAACGAGTTTTTATCAACAACATAGACTCGTATGCATCTAAATATATTGCTAAGGTAAATGGATTTGAAATAGATAAATGAGTTACCGGTTAGCTAACCGCCAGTTAGCAAATTTCAAGCTTGTCAAGTTAACACAAAGCTGACGTTAGTGCGCTTTGCAAGTTCATTAACCTTCCTATTATCTTTGGGGTCGATTTGACCCGTTCTATGTTTAACGTCTCTAAACTTTTTTTTTTTTTTTTTTTTTTGCTTCATATTTCATGACTTTTGTTAATTTAACGGAGTCAACTGGGTAAACATGAAATTAACATGCTGATTTGTTTCAGCGTCCTGGGCACATCTTGTATGCATCAGTAGCTATTTCTCTAGGGTCAGTTTGACCCCAGACTTCTTGAGCTGTACAAAACATAAAAGAAATATCAATAATTTACACACATTTGGTTTCGTTGTTTCCAATACTGAGGAACTTTAACATGGCATATATAATAAGTATAATGGGGTCAAAAATGTTGGTAAGTCTGAAGGTAACAGGAGCGTTCATAAATCTGGACAGCCAACCTTGTCTGTTCGATCAAAGCTGCTTTGTAGAAAGGTAACACACTGCTGCAGTAGTTGATATGCCCATCCGATCCGTATACAGTTCTTGTCTGAGTGTGTGGTCGGAGCAGCCGTGGTTTCTGATGGGGAGACGGAGATAGAGGAAATAGCGGAAGACAGTAAAGCACAAGCCTTTCAGATTATTGGGACTGTTAACAACAAACCTGAGGAGGAAACACCATTTGTCCTGGAGGAGTATCATGTAAGTTGTTTAACATTATTATTATTTTTTTTTTTTTTAGTTTTTTGGCATTTTTGCTTTATTTGACAGTAACAGTGGAGGGAGACAGGTTTACATGCAGCAAAGGGCCTGAGTTCAGATTGGAACCCATGCCGCTGCGATCAGGACTTGGCACATGGTATGCACTCTTATTGTGCATACCATGTTGTTTACCATGGTTAATAACATCAGTCAACTGGACTGGCAAAAAACTGTTCAGAGGGGCCGGTAAAGTGGTTTGATGTGAATGGATTTCATAAAGGTTTTATCATTATTCCATCTGCAGCAGTGTTTTGTTATTGAATGAAATGTAATGTTTGTTTGCTAGCAACTGGAAAGGGAAGAGCTTCTCCACCAGCTGATGGACTGTGACATCATCATTTACAACATTACCCAGCATGCTGATCAGGTGGATGAGGCCTCTTGGGTGATCTCAGGTAGGCAGACAGAGCAGTGGAAACCTGAGCAAATTTGCTGGATACCTTTCAGAAACAAAGAAAAAAAAGGCAATGAGCAAATAAGCAAAAACAAACAAACAAGTAAATAAATTAAAAAAATCAGTAAATAATATATATAGTTACAAGAAAACTGCATTTATAGTGATTAAAATGATATATTAACCTCAGATCAGTGATGCTCAATCAGTGTCAGATTATGAAATGCTTCATTTAAATTCAAGTGAAACTAAATTCTTCATTTTGCAGTGTGAAAATCCCTCAAGACCCCTGGTCCCCAGACCCCACTTTGAAAACCACTGTATTAAAACATACCAGAGGCCTCGATCATTTGTTGTCTGGTGATATGTATATTTCTTAAATCCAGGCCCAAAAATGGCACCTGGGGTCAGGATGCAATTTTTTAGGCAATCAAAATCTGGGAATTCTATCAGTATGTGTGCCATATCCAGGTGTACTGATACCATATAATGGAGCGCTAGATGCCAAACAGGAAAAATAAAAGCAAATATAAAAGAACAGTGTCATCACACACGTGGATATCTAAAATACAATCATGCAGTAATCTTAACATGTATGTCAAGCAAGCATGATTTCATTTAGAGTGGAGTGGAAATACTTACATGAATGTGTGTAGGAAATATAGCAAAGTTGGAGGGATTTTAACATTTTAGCCAAGAAGAGTCAATAAAGGTCTGCCCCATTACAATTTTTAGTACTTTCCATACATTGTAGGAAAGATGGGACAGAGATTTGTTTTTTTTTTTTCATTTAGTTTTTGAGTATGTTTCAAAGTTACTGAGAAATACACACAGATTGTCTGGTTTTGTGTGTGTGCATATTAATCATTTCATTCAGTGTGAGCATGGCTGAACGGGTCCCACATGAAGTTTGTGTAACATGGTTACATCTACATTTGTGTGTTTGTTTCTTCAAGTTGAATATTGCTTTTACCTTAAGGTGAAATTAATTTTACTCCAAGCTTTGCATAAGATGGTTTGTGATGCAAAAGAATTTTCATATTATGGCCACTTAATTCAGCTCATATCAAGATTAGTGCTGACTGTCAGTGTAGCTCCACAATTTTAAAGACAACAGATCGGCTTGGCACTAAAACCTCTCTGTCTATTAATTAGCCAATACTGCCACCCTGTGGATCTTTTCTGAAATACTTTTCACAGACATCATTACTGTTAACTATGGATCCTCTACATGAAGACAGGCCAAAATGCAATCATAGGGTTCAGTTTTCACATGAGTTTTCACATGATTTTAAAAATTCATAGTGAGATTCCCAAATGTGAGATGTGTGAGTTTAAAAAAAAATTGCATCAGAGAATGATGTGATCTGGCTGAAGTTCTGCTAAAGCATAATTTGGTAATGAATGACCAAAAGGCATTAAGAGGACAGAGATGACTCTTCTTATGACTCTTCTTGTGCTGTATTTCCAGCCCTCCATAATAGCATGGACAGTTTTTGTGGACCAAAAATGTTTATCCTCATATCCACCGTGATGACCTGGGCATGCAGCAAGCCAATTGACCCTGTGAGTACATACCTCGATGCTATGTTTTGTGTTTCTGTAGAATAAATCCAGCTTCTCCCCACTCCACATAGCAATGTTATACATGTTTTAACATCAGGTTTTTCACCTGGTC
The DNA here is from genome assembly GCA_900302555.1 of Myripristis jacobus. Taxonomy (NCBI): domain Eukaryota; kingdom Metazoa; phylum Chordata; class Actinopteri; order Holocentriformes; family Holocentridae; genus Myripristis; species Myripristis jacobus. The sequence continues at coordinate 27,597 of OMLB01021008.1, forward strand.
ATGGAATTCCTGGAGCCTCACAGAATTTAAATAGGTGATGTCCAAGAAATTTCAAAGTTCCAAGGGGCATCAGGGTGAAATTACAGTTTAAATTCAGAGCTGGAGTGGGAGCCGTAATTGAAAACAGTGTTAACAAACCAGGAAGAAATCTCTATTAAAAATCATGGACTTTTATATGAGTAAATACCTCCAATATAACCAGATTCAGATTCAGATTTATTACTCAAAGGCCACATCTCTAGTTAGATTATGCAAGGGGAAGTGGACAGCACTTCTATTTGCCATACTTGTCCTTTATTTCAAGTAATTATGATTCATTTCATAGGAATCTGTGAACTTTTTTTTCAACAGTAAAATGGATTATAACTAAACTTTTAATCTGATTAATTTTGAATAAAGTAATCCGTAACTCTCTCAGTCCACATCACATTCTTGCCTATCAGGGTGTTTTTTTTCATTGGCTTTTTATTTTCTATGGCATCTGTGTTTTGTAACAGGACGTTCCAGAGAATCCTTTCATTGATGAAGACTTCAGGAGAAGGAGAACACATCCTAACTTCAAAAAACACCTCAGCCTAGAAAAGATGGTGGTTGAAATGGGGAAAACTGTTAGTCTGAAATTGCTGCTCACTTGTTGTGACATTATCTGCTGTAGACAATACACATCACACTGACATGTATCACTCTGCCACATTCTTGTTGCTTTTAGAACAAGACATTGCTCTCAACGTATGTGGTGGCATCCGGACTTCAGTACGGAATGGGAGAGCAAGTCTTCCACTTCTTTTTCAAGGTAAGATCACAGAATAATCCCTTTTTACAGGCCCAGTATATACTGTAGATCAGACTCTCTCTACTGATATATGAGAAAATATTAATTTACTCAATGAGCTCGGCTTAAGAAGTGTAAGCAACTGAATCACATTCACTTTTATTTTATTAGATGTCATGGCTTGGACAAGAACTTGCAATACCTGTCTTTGGAGAGGGCAACAATACCGTCCCCACCATTCACATCAATGACCTGGCCAGGTTGAGGTCACACAAACACACACATAAAAATATACATAAAACAGCTTTTGTCACAGATTCTTAAGACTATGATGAGGTGAAGTGAGCATAGAGGTTGTGCAGAGCCTCTCTTGAGGCAACATTAAGGGACAAAATTGAACTTTGGTTGAGTGTTGGGTTGTATAGCTGCCTGGATGTCATGAGTCCACATGGTGGTGAAACATCCTTAGTTGCTCTGTGCTCCCCGAGGCTACATTCACTTCCAGAGTTCAGCAAAACAAGTCCCAAAATAACAGGTTTAGCACATAAACAAATACAAACAAAGCAGATTAGGCCAACATAAAAAGCAACAAGTTCAGGTACCCTTTAAAAAAAAAATATTACAGTTATTTGTGAAAGTACTATCAGGTGGTTTCTTCCCTGAGGAAGACTACCATGCAGAAGATACCTGCAGACACTATCTGCCGGATCTACTTTCCAATTCAAATAAGAAAATAACAATAAAAGAGCCATTTAATTTCCTCAAAACATTGGTCCTATTTTTGACATAATCTGCTTTATTTGCGTTTGTTTATGTGGTAAAAGTTTTATTTTGGGACTTGTTTGTCTGCATTATAGAAGTGAATGGAGCATAAGAAATACAGTAGTGTGGATTAGCAACCCAGAGCAACTAATGAGAATATTTCACCACCATGTGGACTTACATAGCACTCAGGTAACTATGCAACCCAACACTCTCTAGGTTCAATTCTGTTTTAAGCCGTCTGTGTGGCCTATGTTGACCTCATGTTGACCCTATGCTAATCTCTAACTGCAAGACTAATAGCCAAAACCACCCACCTGATGAAAACTTGTAAATGATCCTGTTATAGAACATCTCAGAGATGACATTGTAATTTCTCTGCTTTCAAGTGTTATTCAGAATATCATTGAATGTAAGCCCAAGCCTTACTACCTGCTGGCTGTGGACAGTTCCAGCAACACCATGATGGACATTGTGAAGGTGTGTCTAGCAACTGATAATATAAGTTTTCAAAATCTTTAAAAACTATGCCCCTCTCAATTTAATTAAAACAATCAATGCAATGTAATAATGTCCTCAGACTGCAATTTAAAATTTAGACTGCTTGGAATGTAATAATTGCCAGTGTATGTAATAATTATAAATAATGTTTGAGGGATTTTTCAATGACTGGAGATTCTCAGTCATCCAGGTCATGGTAATGTTGAAGATTTCCTTAGGCAACTGGACTTGCTAGAGTTCTTGAAGAGGTTTTGCCTATCACCCAAGAAGCTTCTTCAGTTCTAACTGGTTAGTGGGAAGTACCAGATATTTATCCTCTGTAAGGCTATAAAAGTGTTAATGGCCCATTATTTCACTTTTCCACTAGCACCTACTCGGCTTGACTCTACTTGGTTTGTAAGCTTTTCCATGAGGTGGTAGTACCTGGTACCAGGTACTATTGTAGTACCTACTCGCCCGGGGTTCTAAGCGAGCTGATTCGAGCCGAAAATGTGACGTAAACAGAGTGCAGGCCACTGATTGGACAGGGAGCGACGACACATGAGAGCGACTACTTCACGAAAACCAAGCTGCTAGTGGAAAAGTGCCATTAGTCACCCTCCTCACTTAGGTGAGCCATACAGGTCACCTGATAAAAGGTGTGAGTGGGTGTCGTTAGGTCGTCAGGAGTCGTTATGGATCAGTAAGGGGTCGTGGTTCCCGCTGTCCTCATCTGGGTCATATGTTTGCATGAGTGTGAAACTGATGAGAATTTCCTGGGAAACGGTCGCAGGAGAGCATTGTAGGTGGTGGAGAGATTGTGGTGCAGCCCCCCTCCACTGTTAAGGGAAGATTGTTCCAGGTTGACAAGAATGGCTTCCTTCACCCCTCTTTCAAACCACCTGTCTTCTCTGGCAAAAATGTGGACTTTGTCATCTTCAAAAGATTGTCCCTTGTCCTTGAGGTGTAAGTGGGCTGCTGAGTCTTGACTTGAGGAGTTGGCTCTTCTGTGCTGTGCCATACGTTCGTGTAGTGGTTGTTTGGTCTCTCCACCGTAGAAGTCTGAGCATTCCTCGCTGCATTGGACTCCACATCCTGTCCTTGTGGTGTACCAGTCTCTGTCTCAATGTCTTGCCAAGTTTGAAGTGTACCAGGATCTGGTGTTTGTTGAAAATTCCTGTGAGTTTTTCTGAGACACCTGCAACATATGGAATTTAAATGTCCTTCCTTTTGTTGTTGTTATCTTCTTTCTCCATGGTCGTCTTTTTCTTGGTTTTTGTGAAGGCCCAGTTGGGGTAGCCGCAGGTTCTGAAAGCTTCCCTGATCTGTCCCTGTTCCTTCTCCTTGCCGGTATTTGCGGCAGTCAAAAAGAAGGTACTGGTCTGTTTGTGTAGGTTTCCTGTAAACATCCACACTGAGAGGTCGGTCCTCCTCAATGTGTACTGCAGTCTAGGAATGCCGGGCTGTTGTCTCGGACATCCTCACAGGTGAATTTGATGTGTTGGTCCACTGCGTTGATGTGGTCTGTGAAGGTTTCCACTTCCTGAATCTTGATCTTAACCCAGGTGTTGTCCACATATCTGAACCAGTGGCTGGGAGATGTCCCTCTAGAGGTCCAGAGTGCTTTCCTCTCTACTTCATCCATGTAGAGTGTCGCCACTATTGGAGACACTGGTGAGCCCATGGCACATCCATGCTTCTGTCTGTAGAGACCCTCGTTGTACTGGAAATACACTCACCAAAAGGATTATTAGGAACACCATACTAATACCGTGTGTGATCCCCTTTCACCTTCAGAACTGCCTTAATTCTTCATGGCATTGATTAAACAAGGTGCTGGCAGCAGGCAGCATTCTTTAGAAATGTTGACCCATATTGATAGGATAGCATCTTGCAGTTGATGGAGATTTGTGGGATGCACATCCAGGGCACAAAGCTCCCGTTCCACCACATCCCAAAGATGTTCTATTGAGTTGAGATCTGGTGACTGTGGGGGCCATTTTAGTACAGTGAACTCATTGTCATGTTCAAGAAACCAATTTGAAATGGTCTGAGCTTTGTGACATGGTGCCTTATCCTGCTGGGAGTAGCCATCAGAGGATGGGTACATGGTGGTCATAAAGGGATGGACATGGTCAGAAACAATGCTCAGGTAGGCTGTGGCATTTAAACGATGCCCAATTGGTACTAAGGGGCCTAGAGTGTGCCAAGAAAACGTCCCCCACACCATTACACCACCACCACCAGACTGCACTGTGGTAACAAGGCATGACGGATCCATGTTCTCATTCTGTTTACACCAAATTCTGACTCTACCATCTGAATGTCTCAACAGAAATCGAGACTCATCAGACCAGGCAACATTTTTCCAGTCTTCAACTGTCCAATTTTGGTGAGCTTGTGTAAATTGTAGCCTCATTTTCCTGTTTTTACTGGAGATGAGTGGTACCCGGTGGGGTCTTCTGCTGGTGTAGCCCATCCGCCTCAAGGTTGTGTGTGTTGTGGTTTCACAAATGCTTTGCTGCATACCTCGGTTGTAACGAGTGGTTATTTGAGTCAAAGTTGATCTTCTATCAGCTTGAATCAGTTGGCCCATTCTCCTCTGACCCCTAGCATCAACAAGGCATTTTTGCCCACAGGACTGCCACATACTGGATGTTTTTCCTTTTTCAGACCATTCTTTGTAAACCATAGAAATGGTTGTGCGTGAAAATCCCAGTAACTGAGCAGATTGTGAAATACTCAGACCAGCCCGTCTGGCACCAACAACCATGCCACGCTCAAAGTTGCTTGGATCACCTTTCTTTCCCATTCTGACATTCAGTTTGGAGTTCAGGAGATTGCCTTGACCAGGAC
>OMLB01021010.1:2587-14254 GCA_900302555.1 Myripristis jacobus
GATGTGTCTTTGCACCTGTCATTCTAGTTGGACAGCTTTTCCAAAAGCACCTGTGTAACTATGACACATGTAACCTAATGCGCGATCTGCCTTCGGACTTATCTAACCCCTCATCTTTGTTTCATTGTTTCATTTGGTTAAACACACACGCGCAATGACGCGCGCGCATCACGCACACACATACGCGCGCGCGCATCACGCACGCACACACACACACACACACACACACACCTGTTCCATGTTGCAGTGCTGAGTTGCTGAGGGCTCCGTTTGTTTTGCGTAGCGACTCAAAATATTCAAATGACTCTCCCTGGCAGCTGGAGAACTGACAAAGTGTCTGTTGTTCCGTCCTAACGGATGGGCCTCTCAGCAAGGGAATTTGAATGTTTTTGGCTTCCAGACACTGCTCTGACACATCAGTTTGTGTTAAATCTTGGCCCCTCTGTAAGGACACTTCCTCTTAGGGTGCTCACCGTACCTCAAAATTCACTTAGGCTCTGCTTGAAAAGTTGCCTTGCACTCAGTCACAGTCAATGTCATGTCATAACACAAGCAGTATTCAGCATCCTGGTGTGCAGGTGCCTGTTTTGTGTAGCTGCACTATGATATAACATAGAGGACGACTGGTAACAACACAGTGACATAACACTGATGAAAATGTAGAAGATGACAAACAACTAATTTCTGGTGGTAAAAGACATTTTTTAATGTTACTGAGGGGAAACCTGAGGCAGTTTGGTTCAACAGACAGACCTAAAATCTATATTTGAGCGGAGATGTAGATTTCATGGCAGTGTGAATGCAGCTATTCCCCAGTCAAGATCCTGTACATTATATGAAGAACTGATCTGAGTGGTCAGGGAAGGCACTGGTGTCTGGTGTTGTGCATGTAAAGTTATGAATTTGGTTCAAAGTCAACTTTTAGGAGAGAGGGTTCAAGGATAAGAAAGTAAAAGTACAAGTTTGTTATGTTTTCTGAATCTTATGTCTGGCTGCTCAAAGTTGCTATTCAAACAAATCACTTCTGCTCAGAGTGGATCTTGAAGTGATTGTTGGCAAATCTGAAAACCCAAACAACACTGCAGTATGTGACGCAAGGTTAAATCAAACTACAGCAGAGTGTTAAAAGACATTTCTGTTGAACTATTCTGCTAGCGCCTACAGACTTTGTTACTTTATTGCAAACAAGGTGAAAAAGGGGACAAAAATAAAACAAAATAGCTCAAAGTTGCAGCAATTCTCATTCCTCAAAAATGCTCTTGGTATGACTCAGCTAATTTTGGTTCTTAACAAAGGAAATGTGGGGATTTCTTTTGCAAAAAAATCCTGGTAATTTTTGCCATGAAAGTTTTTCATATTCAGGGGATAATTTGTTTAGTGGCCACCATGTTGGGAATTTTTTTTAGACCGGCATTTACTTCAGGTGCAGGTGACGTTTTTAATATAACAAAAATTAAGTTGATATCAGCAAAGTCAATGGGAAGTGCTGAACTGGCACTAAAAGCCATTTAGCTAGCAGTGTAATGTTAGAATTATTCAGATGAATGTGCAAAATATGAGTATATAGTCTGCTAACTGGCCTCCAAATATATTAATATTACAACATCAATTGAGAAGCACAGTTGCCAGGATTTCTGATGCTTCCAATCTGCTGCCTGTAGAGTGCATCTTAGAGGCATCGAATTAACAGTGTCAAACGATGTGTGTCATTTATGGCTTCCAGTGTGTTTGAGCCTCACCGTGGACCAGAAACAATCGCCCAAGAATAAAACTCAGCAAGTTATCATCCCTTTATCTGATTTCCACCCATTTATTATCATGACCAACTGTTGCCTGTCAGACATGTAAGGCTAGTGTGGAGCCGTCATTAGGTGAGTCTGTGAGGGTTGCATTGTCCCACTTTGTACTGTAGAGTGTCATTATTGACAGCTTGTTGATGAGTCTAAAAATATTCCAAGAGGATATTCATTATTATCTAATGCAGCTGGGGTTTCATCAGCATGTTGTAGGATAGCTGCATCTCAGTGATCTGTAAATCCATCCTGATCATAATGCCCTTGAGTAAAACTGTTCAAACTTGAAGCTGAACTCTCACTTTGTGTCCCACTTTGGCAATGATTCCACTCCTCCCTGCCTAGCTCCGTAAAGTAAAATGAGCTTAGACGTCAAGAAGTCATTTTCTAGCTGGAAAAGCTGTATCTCCAAGGCAACGTGGCAACCAGTAAAAAACAATCAAACTGGCAATATAAGTTTAGTTTTGGTAATTGTCCACGCCTCTTTGCAGTCAGTTAATATTTCATTCCTAAACTAAACTAGTGCTCACATTTATTCAATACTCCTATGTTGGTCATAAAACAGCAAATCCCGATAAAATGTAAATTATAGACATGCTCACATGATCAGTCCTGCCTAAGATAAAAACCTTTTCCACTCACTAAAATCAGGCCCTGCAAAGTATTTTGATCCAGCTAGATATGCTTATCCATGTTTATTTGCAGGATACAGGTTACGTCTTATTGACTTGTCCCTAATGAGCCGGTCCCTACCCACCCCTCCTTTGAAATCCCCCAAACAAAACACTTGTGACCGAGTGAGACTGATAAAGTGTATTCAATTACAGTGTCCCACAACACACCCCGAAACTCAATAGCTAGCCCACTGAATTGACGGTGGGTAGTACGATATTGTGTCCGGCCTCAATAACATTGTGCTTTGAAAGGTACATTACCACTTCTATTGTGATGCCCTGTGTAAGCACTCTAATTCCTGCCACTTACTGCTATGGTGATATCCCCTGCTGAGGCACTGTAGTACAGCAAAGTAAACAGTGGTGCCTTTGTTTGCGTTTAACAAGGGTGGGTTTTGAGGAGCTATGCAGGTCTTGAATCCCAATATCTGTCTAATCGTTTTACAGTTTCTGAGGGATGGTGCCATCCAGGGTCAGACATGAACGTGGGTTGAGGCAAAAATGCCCTTGAAAGTACATAAAATGACAGTGAAATTAAAAAGGAGGAACCAAAAAAGAAATTCTCCCACTCATTAGGAGTGTCCTTTATTAAAAAAAAAGATCACCCTGTTCACATTATTTTCACTGAGCTGTCAAATTTTCACAGGCATATATGACTGCTGTCCCATGTGGGCCACTGTAGGTAATGCACTGGAGCCTTTAGACTGGGCAATTTAACCTGATGCATTCCGGGTGAGAAAAATCGAGTAGTTTTTGATTGGAAAACAACCAAGCAGACTGGCTGAAGCAGTGGAAAATGTCTCCGTTTGCTTATATAATACTATACGATGAGAGGAAATACAAACTTAGTCGTACAAAGTGAGAATTCACCCTGGAAAAGGACTGAAGTGCCACTTAAAATCAGATCAAGGGGGAGAAAATGTTCTTACCCTGGTGCCATCTGTCTCATTCCGTGTCAAATCCCTCATCTGTGCTATGTGTGCAGCGCCCATAAGCGGCTCTGTCTGTGTGTCAGGTGATACAGGTGTCAGCCTACCTTTCTCGAGAATATGGGGTCGTATGTGTCATAGCAGAATGGATGGGTAGAAAGAGGAGAAAAGCTATTACAGTAAAGCCTTTTGTGTCGCGCCTGCCAAACCCAAGTCCAACACGCTTATAATCACCCTATATGATCAAGGAAAGGTCAACACAGAATATATCACCGTGGCACTTGCAACCAACTTAGTGTCTCTTCGACATTGTCTGGAGGATTTACTGCAGTGGAACAAATGGCAAGTGTCTGATTTTGCTGCACTTCAGTAGACTAGAAAGTATTTCTTTCAAAATAATACAAACTAACCACTCCTTATACTTGTTTTTTTAGTACTATGTGAAAGATATTTTACTGTTTGGAACTGATCTGCCTGGTTTGATGATTCCATTGATTGAAAGGTTGGTTTTTAGTACATAAGCACATTTGTTCTAATAATTTTTGTCATTGACGCCTACAGTATATTAAGTAGTTGTACTTGGGCTAAAGCATGTTTTTGCTGAATCCTGTCAAAATCTTTGTTCTTGTGTCTCATCTTTTGTGTCCCTTTCAGCTTTTCTGATTTCTAAATAAAGTAATTGGACTGCCCACTCTCATTACAAAAAAAAAAAAAGGTAGTTTAACTTGTGTGTTTGTGTTGGCTGTGTAATAATGCTGAGGTAATTGTGAATGCTGAGCTCAGAACAATTAATATAGATGGATCTGCTTGCAGTGTTATGATTTGCTGGCAGGCCTTTGCCAGGAGAAACATTATGTTGATTTAAACTTTGTTCTATCGGTCATCTCCCTGCTGTTACAACAGGGCCCCCTTTTGTTTTTCTGTCGTTAGGCGTCCATGTTTCCACTGCCGTACCTTTCCGTCTGTGAGGGCAGCCAACACCTTGAAAGTAAACACACACCACCAAACAAATGTCAGACACATTCGTTAAACGGGGCAGATCTCAGTTCACATCCTGAGTATACGAGGAAGGAGTGGCTCTAGATCTCTGATAACAAAGCCGGTCCTATGAAGAGAGGTAGGCACGAGTTATGTGAGCCTTTTATTTTCTGCTGCGGCCAGCAACACAGAGACTGTAAGTATGAACACGAAGGTCTTTTAATAATTGATTGCTGTTTTCCCTATTTTTTTGTCCACTGTATTTAAGTGCTACACTGCACTCCTGCTCTGAATAGATTTGTGTTACCATGTTTGTTGCTATGGAGAGATCAGGCTGGTATTGTGTAGCAGTGCGAGGCCTCTCTCTCTCTCTCTCTCTCTCTCTCTTCCACTGTGGTATTGAGTTTGGTGAAGGAATCGTGCAAAACAAGAATCAGTTCATTTCACACTTGTCTTTCACACATGTAACACATATGTGCTTGCACGTGTGTACACACACACACACACACACACCGATATTATTGCTGGTGGTGTTAAAATCAACTTGATATAGCTTACATGACTCTGTCTCCCTCTTTCTCTTGCTCTGTCTCTCTCTTCCCTTGTTTCCTTGTGTTTCATCTGAGTGAGTCTGTACAAAGAGAAGCACTGAAGTACTTGCAGTCCAGTAAAATACAAAGCGTGTTGGGGGTTTCCTCAGTAACCATGAGCCTTGAGCAAGCTTGTTCCCATGATCAGTCCTGCCTAAGGACAAAAACCTTTTCCACTCCGACCCCGCCAAGTACTTTGAAACAGTTAGACAGGTTTATTTGCAGGATACTGGTTATGTTTTATTGACTTGCTGCTAATGAGCCAGCTCCTTCCCCCATATGTGCTTGCACGTGTGTACACGCACACTGCTATTATTGCAAGTGGTGTTAAAATCAACTTGATATAGTTTACATGACTCTCTCTCTTTCTCTCTTCCTTTGTTTCCTTGTGTTTCGTCTGACTGAGTCTGTACAAAGAGAGGCATATTGAAGTACTTGCAGTCCAGTAAAATACAAAGAGTGTTAGGGGTTTCCTCAGTAACCGCGAGCCTTGCAGCTTGCCGCCAGCTACATGACTAGAGACACAACAGGGTAGATGTTTTTGCTCTGCCAGCAGTGAATGCAATTTGTAGCTTGACTATTTGACCTCTTGAGATGTTTCCCTTTTCTAATGCATGTCGTAAGTTGCAATTTTTATTTATTTAATTAATTACATTATTTTTTTTACTCTGCAGCACGCCAAGTTCCTACCACGGCTCTTTGCTTAATAAATGACCGGAGTTCATTTATATGGTAATTCTTGTGAGATGCTAGCCAAGTGATGTCAGGCATATAATGTATCACGGCAATGCATATGCTTTATGGCTAATTAGGTTATTGATCTCAGGCTGTTCCTGCGTTAGGGCATTATCACAAGACAAAAGAGAATGAGAGTATGAGTAATGCAGCTGTAAGCAGATATTCGTCATTCATTACAATGCTGGAACTTGGAAAGCTTCAGATGTGCGGTGATGTCTTCATACGTGCGGGCATGTGCGTGTGCGAGCACAAGGCAGAGAGTGCAGGTGTGCGCACATGCTTGTGTGTGTCTTTCCTCATATCTTTTAATCTCATCAACGTATGAGTTTTTATGTCGTTATAATGCTGCCTGCCTGCTTCTCAATGTTTGTTTGGTAGGAGTGCAGAGTGCAGCAGCAGCAGAGAGATTTGTGATTTCATACTACTTTTCTCCCACACCCAGCACACTAACGCTTCGCCTGCAGCCTGCCCTTGAAAATGCAAGCCGGAAAGCTTCTCTCACCATTATGAAATTCCATATAGAAGAGTTTCTCTCAGTGTGTGTTTGCTTTGCACAACGGTGTTTGTGGTACGTGTGCGCAGTGTGCATTTCTGTGAGGGTGCGAGTGTGTGTGCTGCCCGTGTTGCTTTCTTTTGATACGGGGATCGTGCGCTCGTCCTCATCAGGTCTTTATGCCCTCAGGTTATTTTACTGCTGATCCCCTGAGCTGCTATACCACCCAATTTACACCACATGATACACAACCAACCATTACTCTATAAAGCTCAGTCACAGCCTCCTCTGGCCACAGATAAATATTCAGCGAAGAACAAAAAGGCTCAATTTAGCTGCAATGAGCCAGTTTTATTTTTCTTCATGATCTAGGCTGCTCCTATCTGTTGGAGAAAGAAATGAGAGTTGTATTTGTTACCTTTATTCACACAGAAAGGTTGTTGTGGAAGGAAGAACATAGGCCCAGTGTCTCTGAGGGAAGCCTGTGTTTGTTTTTGTGTGTGTGTGTGTGAGTGCTTGCGTGCTACATGCGTATCTAATATGTAAAGTAGTATGTGCATGCATAGTTGCTATCACCTGTTATCCACAAGCTTTGCAAACTGAAACACAAACTGAGTCCAGTGAATCTACAATGCTTTAGATTTGTCTTTTCCCTTTGATTACCTCACATCACCCAATTGGAGACTATAATACAGTAATCAAAAATAAAACAGCGGCAGTGTGGCTGTATTGTAAGTGGTGATCCGTCGAGGATGAACACACGCAATGTTCTGTAAGCTGCCTGTCCTCAATACTGAAAAAACTCAAACTGTTATCGCATTTTTTCCCTGGGTATAGAGGAATTGGTGTGTGTGCAGATACTTGCATACATGTGTGTTGTTTTTTTTTTGTTAATCTTTGTATGTTTGTGTGTATGTGTAAGAGAGGGAGAGCGCGCGTGCGAGCGAGAGAGAGGGAGATCAAGCGAGAGAGCGAGTGAGTGAATGAGTGGGAGGATGGCTTTAGTATATCATTATCATCTCGATGCCACAGTCTTGCCTCGAGATGCTAAAGGTCAAGTTAACTCTGCTGCTGCTCCCAGTCATTTGGAAGAGCCTCTTCGTCAGGAATCCTCCAGCATGTGAATATCATCGCATTGTGTTGGCCTCCAGGAATGGTTTCCTGTTTGAGTCATAGCATCTGGCCTCCGTGCTCCATTATGCATCCACATCCCTGTGTTTACAGAGCTGATGGATGTGTGTGTTAAATCTGAGTGTGTGTGTGTGTATGAACATGTGTTTCCTCCACTGCTTGATTGGCGCATGGGCACGAGCCTTGAGTCCACAAGTGTCCTGTTCAACACGCCATTTTTGAATTTTATTTTTCATACTTATTCAGTGTAGTTGTATTTATGCAGCTTTTTCACTGAGGATCTGCATGAGGCTAATGCTGAAAGAAGGAAACAGAAAGCTTTTACTCCCTCACTCAAGCTCTGTTTCTCTTTCCCTGTGGTTTGTGTTGGTGGTTTCTATGGTGTTTGCCTCTCTCTCTCTGTGTGTGTGTGTGTGTGTGTGTGTGTGTGTGTGTGTGTGTGTCTGTGTGTGTGTGTCGTTCCTATACAGCTGCTCCAGCCTCCATTATAGGCCTCCCTCCAATTATTAACCCCTTAATGGACTTGCGGTTTACGCAGTCCCCTCCTTGTCACAGCCGCTTTTCTTTTTAACCCTTTCACGGACAAAGCTGCCTACTCTCTTTGCTTCCCCTTCCCTTTCTCTTTCCTCGAGAGTCCATTTTCTATCGCTCCTTTCCGCTCCCCAGCCACTGCTTTTCTCTGTCAGAGTGGAGAAAAAAAACCCTTTTTAAATAGAATCAATTTACACTAAAGGGCCCAGGGGGCATTAAAAAAACTGCAGCACTTAATTTAATAACCAAAAAAAAAAAAAAATCATGGAGGCAAACTGTAGCTTGAGGCTGTTAGCACAATTCCCAGAACTTTTATCATATGAGACGCAATAGACGAGTGTGAAAGACAGCTACAGGAGGACAGCACTTGACTGTAGTGCAGTGCAGAAGAGCCGGGGCTGGTTATGGTTCACTGATCTCCCAGCCCAAAAAACAAGATTGTGTGCTGCAGCAGTGAAGTACAGTAGGGGTGTATGCGTGCTCGCGCATGCATGCGTGCGTGTTTCATTACGTCTGGAGACATTGCAAGCATCCGTGGGTGAGGGCTTGTGGGTGAATACAAATGTGCTGCTATTCCAACTGGCTTCTGTTTCATTTAGCAGAGAAAAGGGGGTTCGGAGCCAGATAAGGATATTCAATTAGCTTGGGTCTATGGAAGGCCGCTGCACCAGTCAGAGCATGCAAGAGCTGGGTGACATATGGGAAGGGTTTTCTGTTGGAGTGTGAGAGCAGTGAAACCTGATATCTTCTCATTTAATCTTGTCAGTGTTTCAGTAATTTTCCCTTTGGAATGTCGAACATATACTATCAGCTTCTGCGGATATCGCTTTTTTTCACCCCCCCCTCTTTTTCTCATAGGAGAGGTTTCATTTTATTCTCAGAAACCGAGAATAACGAAGATAACCAAAACACGGGAGTAAGACCGAATGGTTTTCAGAGGTTAAGCGCTTTTTATTGGTATTTATTCCCGGCTGAAAAGCGCAAACAAATGCCCGCTTGTGTAATTTATTGGTATTTCAGGGTGATATATTTTTTGTACGACATTGGTGAGGATTCTCTTGACCGTAAAATGCTAAAAAATGAGAATTACGCCGATTCCCCATCACTCTCCCTCTCCCTCTCCCTCTCTCGTTCCCCCTGTCCTCTAGCTTCTCCCGTTGGCTTGTGTCCTCCTCCTATCATAAATCTAAAATGGGACGTGTCCAGGCAGCTCTCCAGTCAATCTTTACTGAGTTTGTTGCGCTATCGATCTGTCCTATGCTATAGGTTGTCCTGGCCTCTCTCTCTGCTATTGATGTTTTTGCCTCAGGGAAAGAAAGAAACTGCCTCAGCCTGAATTTACCGAGGGCTCGTTTTCAAATGAATTACAATCCCTTCGCAATGAAAATACAGGTCGGGGCGGGGGGCATTTATATATTTATATATTGATGGTGTTGTTGGATTTCACTATAGTGAATGCACTGTAATAAGAGGTAAAGACCGTGTGACCACAGTATGGGTTATAGGGCACTTAAGGGTGATAATCTGTGTTAAGAATATATGGCCATAGTGGGCCTGCTGGGATGTCAAATACCCACCAGGGGAACAGTCACCTAATGAAGATGGTTTAGTCTTTTGGGTCTGCATGGTCCAGGCTAAAGCTTTTATGATTGAGTGTGTGTGTGTGTGTGTGTGTGTGTGTGTTATTGTTGTTGTGGTAATGGGTAGATGCACATCTCCTGTTTGTGTGGGAACATGTGTAAGGACGGGTGGGGCTCTTTATGTAGGGTTTATCAGCGCAAATCTAATGTCAATCAAGCAATCAGGCGTAATGGGAGTCTATGGAGGGGAGTGGGCCAATACTGCTGATTAGCCAAAGTAAAGTGGAATGCTTTGGAGAGCTGATTAGCGCGACACTGAAATGCTCCTCCGCTCCCATTTGTGATGTCAAGCCTCGAGGAAAAGGTTAGTGGTGGCATTCACACCTCAGCACGTTCAAATAGTACACTGAACACATCACAGTGTGGGTGAGGGAGATTTTACCAACCCGCATGACACTGTGCTAAGTTTTTAATCGTGCATTCGGTCCGGGCTTGTCTTGTAAAGCTGTAAAGTTCCCACTGGAGACGGCCAACAAAGTCAGAAATCATGAAACGTATGTAAACTTGGGCAAGAGATCCATTCGTCACATATCACCTTAAAAATAATGTAGGCTAATTGTCATTTTTCACTGCATGATACTGGCATGACATGACTCTGCTCTCCTTGACTTAGTTTTTCTTTCCTTCTCTACCAGCACCCCACACAAGAGTTTAATTTTCAAATTTTCACTCGAAATGGCTGCTTCACATGAACAATATTAATGTAACTAAGATTTTTTTTTACATGGATAACTTCAGCTACAATACATTTTCCATAAATCTCACTATTTAGTCACCATTTAGTATCGGCTTGGCTCACTTGGAACTTCAGTGGTGGTGGTACCAAAAAAAAGTGCCACATACCAGGTATTATCCACAACTTTTACCCGCTGGAAAACCAACAACAACAAAAAAAAAAAAGCGAGTTGAATCAAGTTGAGCCGGTCCCATGCAGTGTAAAAGGGGCAAAACAGGTCAGTGGTCAATAACATCCATGCAGCTTGCACTGTTGTACCCTAATGTGTCTAAATCATTGTAACACTAAGCAGTCCTATCAATAAGCAAGCAACAGTGATCTAAATCATTTGCTCTTGGTCTTTATAGTTTACATTTTATAGTTTATAGTTTCATGATATCACTGGTCAGCATATGCATTAGATTTATCAGTAACCCATCGCCACTTGAACACAACCACCTGTTAAATACAAGTTGGTCATGTGACATTTTTCTGACTTCACAAGCTGACACGGCCCACCCAGACGCAGCATTATGTCCAATTACAAGACAAGTGCAGCTAAAGGCATCCTGTCTGATTTTTAAATGTATGCCCAAAAAACCTTGCATGAGTCTTTTTGTTTCAATTTGTTTTAGATTTTCGGAGGAGGCGACTGGCATTTGTTCACAGTCTGTCAGCACTGTTTGCACAAGACAACAGGATAAAATAAATTCTTTACAAACTTACATTTCAATCTTGCACAAGAGCACAGTACAGTGAAGTGGTTGTGATGCAGGGAATGGTTTACAAAATGCTGCATGTGATTCTTCTTACCTATAAAGCAGTGGATGAAGGGCCCAGGGTCGCATTAAAAAAAAAAAAAAAAGAAACAGATTAGAATAATGGCACCACCATTTAATGTATGTTAATGAACATACACATGTATCTGCATGTTCATAAATAGCCATTACATGTTTGTCATGCACTTTTTGCTATTTTTGGTGCTTCCAGTCTCTTTCATTTTAGTGATTTTTCTTAGTAATAATTATTCATTCTGCTCCCTTTCATTACCATTACTAAGAAACACTTACAAATACTGCCTCCAGTATTTCGCAATCTAAAACAATGATGCTTGATGTGTTTTATGAATGGAAAAAAAGGGACCTTCACCTGACTTTTTAAAAAGATTTTTAAAAAGATTACCTCTGTCTTGAACTACATTTTAGTGTTGGTCCATATGTGTAGGTAGTGGGTGGTCGGTTTGGGGTTGATCTAGTCTAATCTGGCCTAATTTATTCTGGCACACATCAACAACTTGAGAATTCAATTTGTTAATCATTTCTCCAAGAATAGTCCATCATTATGGCCCCAATCTACAAATCAAGTTTCTAACAACCCCCTCCTTTAATTTGCTGGAAATTGAAGTAGAATCTGTTCCTAATGAGGCAGTGGGAGTCCCGCAGGGAAAGGAACCCC
>OMLB01021011.1:0-16836 GCA_900302555.1 Myripristis jacobus
GACATTCTCTTCAAACGCTACGGAGTAAGTCACCTAATCCTCAGTATAGCTGATAATCCTTAATCCACCAAAAACCCCTCATTACACTAAATAATCCTTACTTCACCAAATAATCCTCACTCCACCAAATAATCCTCACTCCACCAAATAATCCTTACTCCACCAAATAATCCTTACTCCACCAAATAACCTTCACTCCACCAAATAATCCTTACTCCACCAAAAAACCCTCACTCCACCAAATAACCGTCACTACACCTCATAACCCTCACTTTACCAGATAATCCTTACTTTACCAAATAATCCTTACTCCACAAGATAACACTCACTCTACCAGATAATCCTTACTCCACCAAATAGTCCTTACTTTACCAAATAACGGAGTAGTACGAAGCATGTGCGCGTTTAATCTGTTAAATGAACTAAAAAATGTGTTTGATAATGTGCACTAATGCTGTAGATTAGTTAGTTTGGTTACTGACTGGACAGGAGATTTCATTTCGATTTTGAGCGCTGCCCGGACGCTCACGTGACACAAAAGGACACGCAGATGTTGATAATTCTTGTACTGATGTTGATTTCTGCTTTTAGCAAGCAGCCACAGACAACATCCTCAGAAAACACAAGCTACATTGCATCATTGTTTTCACATCTTCTCTTCGTCTTCTAATCCAGCTTCATCCATCAGGTTATCCCTAAACGCTGCTTTAAAAAAAAGAGAAAAAAGAAAGAAAGGAAAATGTGGTTATTCCTTTTGGCAGATATTCCAGTTTCACATTTTAATAGGCTACCACTGCCAAGTGAATTCAAAATTTGAGTGGCCGTTACTTAAAATACTGCTTTTTCATTTTGTTAATTACGGGCTGGAATTTTCACTGGGTGCACTGACGTGGCAGATTTGGACGGGACTGAAATGACAGATTTTCCTTTTTTTGTAAATCACAGAAACACATTTTTATGGATTTTAAAGTAAATATGATGAAGTTTTTTTTGTAGTAGCAACTTTGTTAAGGCCCAGCAATTTATTCTTTTTTTGCAGCCTGTTTTTAAATAAAGCTAAATGCAAATGAAATCAAGTAAATTAAAGACAACCACACTCATTAGTATTAAACTTTCAAGTTCACTGTGATTCATCATTTAAATGAAAACAATAATTGTTTTTGACCGTGAATTTGAGGTTGTCAAGCGGAGATTTGTGCGATGAAGACTGAAGTGAAATTTGCTCTTCCTCATTCTCCAGCAGTCCACAGCCCCGCCCCCGACGTTCTCCATGCCAGTCACAGTCCAGGCGTCCAATCAGAACACACTGCAATTCAGTAACCCCGGCAACGCCCTGGTAACCACCTCCTATGTGACATCGTCATCGCTCTCTGATCCCCACCTCCTGTCGCCACAGCAACCGGCTCTTCAGAGAAACACAGTGTCTCCTGGGTTGCCACAGCGACCAGCCAGTGCAGGTGAGCAAGTGTGGTAAAACTGAAGTCATGTAATCAGACGGCGAACCGTCACTGAGTCTCCTCTCTCCTCTTTGGTTTTTCTTCTCCGTTTATTCAGTTTGACAAACCAGCGAGTAAAGTTGTGTCTGGCTACAATCTTTTTGGCCTTAAACATAATTTTGACCTACAATGCGGCAATTTTTCACTTTCTGTCAGAAAAGCAAACAAACAGTAAAACATAATAAGTGAAGCTCATAAAATAAAGTATTTAAAATTTGCTCATTTGTCTGCCAAGAGTTGACAGTGTGGAAACTCATAATAACAATAATCATAGTTCAGCCAGGGTCGGTGATGTATGCTCGATCTAATTGTCCATGAATGACATGAAATTATAAATTCAAATTTCTCTGTGGCCAGTGTCTGAATGTGGTTCAAACGGCTGATTTAGATACTGCATGAATATTATGATTATCCTTTATTTCTGGCTAAATGTCTTTCGTTGGCTCAGATCTGGCAGTCATATTCTGACTTGAATTTTGCTTTCATGCCAGCAATCCATTTGTCAGAAGAGGGTTTTTCTTTTCTTTTAAATGACACGGATCCTTGGAAACTCACATTCAACACGCACAGCAGAGTGGACTGAGCAGGCCGGCACTAAACTACCGTCTGTGTACAAAATATAAGGGAGGGAGCCGAAATCTGTCCTCCTGCTCTACACCTTAGGGGATGAATTTGTATCTGTATTCATCATTCAGATAATCATAGGCCCAGATTTTTAACTCCAGATTATAATTTGTGCATGTAAATGTGTCAGTGCACCTTCAGCTACTCTGTTCCCAAAGGAGTAACTTGTATTCCTTCACTTTGGATTAATCTTCCTGACATTTCCTGTACTGTTGCTCCCAATTGGACATATTTTATGTTCTAATCTAATTATCTAACTTCAGGCAATCCTTTGGTTTTTCTGTTTTTAAATACACAAGTGCAACGAATTTCCATTGACAGACAGATTGAAAAAAAAACTGCAAATCTTTGTTGTTGTGCAGAATATTATTTCATTGCAGTGCTTAACACTCCAACTGCTTCCTCATTTTTCAGATTTAAATACAAGATAAATACAATGCAGATGTATTATGCTTTTATAAAATGTGTTAACATATGTCTTTTTGTGACTCCTTAAAGTGCTGATTTTTCTCAGCTGCACTGTCGCATAATTCTTTTTTTTATTGTTGTTGTTTTTTTCCCCCCCATTTCATCTTTTCAATAGGCGCTCTTCTTGGAGGCGACCTGAATAATTCAAATGGAGGATGCCCAAGTCCAGTTCGTGAGTATTATTGTATTTGCTCAAAACTTGGACATGCTTTTGAATTATTTTAAAAGTATTGCTTCTTTCCTGCTTTTATCTGGTCTGTGTTGGAGTCGATCGCAAATCCTTTCCAAGGTAAATTCCTGTTTCCTGAGTCTGTGCCTTTGAGGGATCAGGGATTTAGCGGCAGTGACATCAAGCATGGACTTCCCAACACTTCCCTCGGGACATTTAGTTAAATTTACTGGTTGTATTATTATTATTATTGCAACAGTTTGGTTAATGTGTCAAAACACATGACTTTTTTCTCAAAGAGAATTTTACTTTTGTGTTTTGACTTTTCTTTTTTTTTTTTTAACACTACCCCAATAATTACTCAAGTTCTGCTCATTTTCCAGTCATTTTTCAAAAAATTAATGTTCCTGCCAGTTGATCACTTTGTTTTTAAGATCTTTCTGTAGGTTGCCAACTTCAATTTATTATTTTGAATTATTTCTATATTACTTATTGATATTTTTTATTCAAGTGTGTAAACATGAAATGATAGGTATAGTCTGTACACACAGTTTGTAGTGGTTTTAATCGCTGTGGCCTCAGAATCACATTGCTTTTCAAATTGCAAGTGTCGGTAGAGATCAGGTTATATAAAAGGTAGCAGGTTTGTCTTGACATTTTGCACAATGTCACTGACAAAAAGACTTTAACATCATCTGTTTAGACTCTTGATGTTGACAAGTCTTTTTACATTAGGGACACTCAGAATATAAAAATATAAAAAAAGAGAACTTGTAAAGATAATTTTGACTCGACTTTGTCTGTACTCACATTGAGCTTTTGCTGAAAGCACCGTCTACGTGCGTATCCTGCTGATTTAATTCACCTGGTTAAATTTGCTCTTGATTTCTGTCCATTCTCACCTTTTTTCCCTGCAGCAAATGGTTACACTAGTGCCAGGGCCTCCCCAGGCCTCCTCACGGTTTCCAATGGCAACAGTCTGGGGAAAGTAGTTCCGGCCAAGTCTCCACCCCCACCTCCCAGCCCCCAGATGGTCAACAGCCGCAAGCCAGACCTCCGAGTCATCACCTCACAGGGCGGAAAGAGCCTCATGCAGATGGTGAGCTTAACCGGGCCCGACTTGTCCTAACTGGGACCCACTGGCCCGACTGGACCCTCTTAACATCCTGAACCTCTAACAATTAAAGAAAGTAACTCCATACGGCGGACTTGGTCTGTCTCTGAGGAAGCTGCTCTCACCTCTGTTGGCCAGTTTACTTACTTGGAATAACAAAACAAAAATGTCAGTGTGGCTTACAACACACTGCAATCTGAAACTTTGAAGCGTTATTCTGAAACGACATAGAAATTATTTTCATTCTTTCGCCACAAAAGTATCCCATCACTGTCCAACGAATGAACAGGAACCACACGGGAACAAAGCAAATTCATGTCAGTGTTATCAAATGCAAAATTGAAATGTGAAGTGAAGGTAGCCAGACAAGGCTCTTATTCAAGGTTTCTGCCATCATTTGGCTTCTTTTAACTAATGAATCAGGGGAAAATTAAATGATCTGTGCTCGACACTCAAGGTTCAGTCCAACATTTCAGCGTTTACTCTGGCAAACTTAGAAAGGACTATGGAGAAATTTGCTTACTTCCATAGTGATGAGGCAGGTATTGATTTGTATCTTAACAAACAATGGCTGGAGACCATTAACAGCTGAACGGACAAATTTCATACATTTATGTACCTTTTTGATATATGTATGTAGCCCATTTGTATATATGAGCTATTCAGTGTGCAGATCTATCTGTTTAAAGCTATTATTTTGATCTAGCACCACATCGTATTGGACATTTGGATGTGCATTTTTTTTTTATCATTTCTTATTGGAGACAATTATGCACTTTTCAGTTTAAGTAGACCCATTACCTATAGAAATACCTCAGATTTTTTTTTTAACCATTAATGTGTATTATAGTTCAATATGCTCAAAAACAAGAGGCTGCCATATCAACAGTGTGGCGGCCAAACGAAGGAGTTTTTAGTTATATTTCTGTTTCCTTAGGTTTTTCATGCCTATATTTACTTGAACAGTAATAATCTGGGTTCAGAGTTGTAACCCTCTCTGTTGCCACCCTTTGCAGACAGAGGATGAGCTGGAATTGGTAAACGAGGTGAATTTCCCCATGTCAATCACTCGCATGAGTCGATGGCTATCGGTTGCCCGCACATTAGCATGGTTACAACGCCCTCATGCGTGCGCCTGAGAAAATAGTTGTTTATTGTTTTGGTCTTGTTCCGCTGGCATTTCTTGAGATGGTCCTCAGTTTGTGGTTACCTCCTGACTGCATGTGGTTCAGGTCGTCTTGTTCAGCATTCTCGTACACAGTCCTGGGATCATACTCGTATGATCTCGCTGGTGAAAATCTACTTCTCCATTTGCAACACAGACATCCACGGTAACCAGTGCACAATGTGTTGGCAACACTTACAGAATGCATTGTGCTTGAATAATCCTGTTATATTTGAACCGGGCCCATTTACTTCATCATATGACACCACTTGAAAGCATGGATGTCTTTTCATGTAGCAGTGTGCTGCAAGCACTCAGGAGCATGTTCCTTGTTCACTTGAAACCCACACAGACTTTTCATTTTCACCTACCACCAGGAATGCAAACAAGGGATAAAAAAAAAACAAAAAAAAACAGGCATTACATTAAAGGCATTTCACTCAAATGTGTTTTCCTCAGTCACAAGTATACTATTTTAGCTCAAAATATTTCACAACAAAAAAAACTTGCGTTGTTTAATATTTCAGAAAAAAATTGACCCCGTTGACAATATGATGTATAATACAAATGATATAGAATAATATTTGGTGCTAAAAAAATTTTGTTTTGCTTGTTTATGACACAAATAGCAATCTGAAATCTTGAAGTACCACCTGCTGAAAAAGAGAACTCGCTATCATGTAAAATCTCATTTTAATTTACATAAAAATGACTCCAGGAGAGGGATGGCCACTGCTGTCTGCTGCTGATTCTGCTCATCATTTGCCCTCACAACTCCACTGAAAGTTGACAGGCGGCTGTCTCATTTTCCAGAAGATAGCGAGTCATTTTCATCACTCGCACTTCTCTGCCCCTCATTGCTTCTCCTCATAGGCAACAAATTAAATCTGGCCTCTCTCCTCAGCCAGTCCTTTCTTCGTGCAAAAACAGCGTCACCGTGTAACTTGGGGAAAAATGTCTCCTACAAGGACAAACGTCTCAAGACAGATGAGAAATTCTGGACCATAACTGTTTTGTCTTTGGCCTTTTGTGTTTGTAGCCTGTGTGTGAGTGTTGTTTAGCATCGATTCTCAGTTGGTTCAGCCTGTGACGTGATTCAGCTGAACAAGACTCTGCGGTGTTACGGATACTGTTGTTTCCCCAGAGGTTTTTTCACAGCTTTGGTACAGCGCTGCCACCATGAGGTTTTGGACCATAATCCACTATGAAGGAGAAACACTGAAGTCTTTATAGAACAAGGAACTTTCCTTGAGAACGGACGTGACCTGAAAATATTTAGCTGGCAGCCGTGACAAGGAGCATCCAAATTGTCTTTTTCATGAGGGAAAGGAGACAGTTCGGTTCTTCATTGCTTCCTTGCTGCAAGGAAACTCAGGACCAACCTTGGAGGAAAGGACAATCAGTTATGGAGCAAAGTCCTTTGCAGCTTGTTGAAAGTGAGATTGTGCCCTCAAAGCAAGCAAACAGGCGTTAAGAGCTGTTCACGTTATTGGTGTTTAATTAATTAATATGTAGGCTGTACACAGTCCATGTAGCTGCCTTGAGTTTATTGAAAAGTACTGAGATTTAACAATGGGAAGCCACTATAGATCATTATCTCTTTTATTTTATACAAATGTTTGCTTATGGCTTATAAGATAGACCTACGATAATCACATTTTTGCAATTCCTGCCTTTTTCTTTTCTTATCCGTCGTATCGTAGCACTATTTGTTTTAGATAGTGGGTGATAGAGCATGTTTGCTGCTTCTGGGCTGCATATGGATTTTGGATGTGCATTGGCTTTATATTGCTTCAAAATGATATGTGAGGTGTTAGTGAAAGTGTGCTTATGTAGCCACGTTATTGGTGAAGTTTTTTTTTTTCCTGTTGGAAAAGACACATCGTTATCAATAGTCAGTGACTTCATTCAACTAAAGGACATCAAATTTTTCCAAGACATGTCCAAAGGTTGTCCAACTTTCCATTCTCCTTGTATGTTTTCCGTGACCTGTATGTTTTCAAGCGAGGTCAAAGAAATGTGAACAGGAAAGGAAGAAGGCTGCATGTTTAAGGGAACTCGGATGCACGCTGAATATTTTATCATTGTAATGATTAACTCAATGTACAAGTCCTGAGCAAGCAATACATTTGCACCTCAGTGGCCTCATTTATGAGTCCATGAAACCGAAATGTGTGCTTCACCATTGTGGAGCGCTTTGAGGTGGCACGGGGCCTCTGCTGACGTCCGCTGGGGAAGACTGATGGGAGCAGTGCATGAAATAAAGCCAAAGTTGAAACTAGATCTGGGTCACAATAGTTGCAAATATCAGCTCATGCCTGTTTTATAATGCTTGCACTACAGCTCGAGTGTATTTTAGTGCACCAAGCCAGTCTAGATTATGTCTGCAAAGATGTCAGTCACAGAAAAACAGTCTGCAGTGTCTCAACTCTTTGACGCTGATGGTACTGCGTAGCCGTTTAAAGTATTTGCAGTGTTTTTGAGCCAGGTGTTATGGTCCAGAATTCCTCACATGCATCATAGGAGACCCTTAAATGTCATGTATGACTGTTAAACAAAATTCATAATGAATTTTAAGAATCTGATATAGAATCTGATTTATAACAAAATATCACAAAGATCTAAATTTGAATAGGATGCGACTTGAAAAGAAAAAAAACTCAAATCACTAATTATGGGCCATGTAATACTTTAACTTGGTGTAAATTGCCTTTAATGTAATATGCCTCTTGAAGGCTGACTCACAACAGGGGCACACTGTTTTAATGCATGTCAACAATCCTGATCATAAATCCACTCGATTCCTGAGGTTTACTCGACCCAGTTTGTCAGCCACATGCACATTGTCATTTCCAGCATGTCAAAAGTTACATTCATTGAAATAACTGGATTTTTAAAGTTTTAAATCCACACCACATTTGAAATCTGTGGCCGCTTGTGTTTGCTGTGACTCACCTCTTGTTGTCCTCTCTGGCAGAACGCCCAGCGATTGGCAGCAGGAGCCCAGGTGGCACAAACCCTCACCACGCCTGTGGTATCAGTAGCCACACCCAGCCTCCTGGCACAGGGGCTGCCCTTCTCTGCCATGCCCACAGCTTACAACACAGGTGATTTAAAAACACAGGCAGAAACATGTAGGACTGAGGTGCTTTAGAAGGGCAGCAAAGTAAGTTTTTAGTTTATGGGGAAATAGAGACAATCAAACAAACAGTGGTGCATTTTAACATCTAGTGCCTGGGCCACCTTGCTCTTGAGGCTATGTGACTGCCTAAGGGGGGCAGCACAAGGACCTGGGGAAACCACCACTCCCACCAGAATTTAATTTAATACTGCCACTGCACTCCTACCTGTGCTGTTTGTCAGATAAATATCGCACTGTCATCTGAGCCTAAATGACATTTAGGATAGAGTCACCGTGTTGAAGAGCTGTTTGACAAAGTCATTTAAATATTGAATACAGGCCCTAGCTCTTCCTTGCTATTTTTTTTTTTATTTTGCAAAGCTTCATACTTGCAGGTGAATCCCCTTTGAACTGATTTTCTTACAGCCTCCCCTGTAATCACTGGCCATTACCCAAACATTTGATGGTACATATTGGCTTAGATGACAGTTTTTTTGAAGAAGAGAAAAGTTGCTAAAAGTTGTGTTGCCAAAACTGTTTCTTGCCTCTTCTTTACAAAGAAATACTGTGGTTCTGACAGCTTTACCACTTTAAAACTTGTTTTATCTTAATTTTTGGGGGAGATGACTGCAATGTTTCCCTCTAATATGAAAGCTATTGTCTGCATTATTTTACCAACATGGTGGGTGTGATGATAGGACAGATTAGATCAAGGTTGAAAGTTGTGTTGAAAGATGTCTCAGTCATTTAAACACGGAAATGATGAGCTTGAGTTGTGACTTCCTTTACCTCTGGCCTCTCTCAGAGTATCAGCTGACGAGCGCTGACATCACTGCTTTACATGCCCTGGCGTCACCCGGTGGCTTGTTGCCAACCAACGTGTCCACATGGCAACAGCAGCAGGCCGTTTCCCAGCAACCACAGCAGCAACAGCAGCAGCAACAACAGCAGCAACAGCAACAACTTAATCTTGCGTCACTCAGCAACTTGGTGTAAGTCTTTTCTTCACTTTCTTATCGCTGCTGAATATTTCTCCAGTACGTGGGCGGGGGTTTTCAAACAGCTGCCATCACTCATAGCCCGGGAATGAGACAACTTAAACAATCCAGCAGCCTCAGTGCAGTAGCTATCAGTCCACTGGATATTTTTATTTATGTTAAAATACTATGCTGTTGACCCTCCATGTCAGCTTGCATGGTATCTCATACCATGACTCTATATGCAAGCAATTCACATTCCTTAAGTAGTGAATTGGTCTCTCACCAGCATCTCACCATCTCAGTTTCCTCATGACTTCACCTTAAACAGTATTCAGTTATTTTTCACCTGGAGCAGATTCACTTCTATAGCGTGAACCCTTGTGCAGTGCTTGAAGGGAGCAGATAGATGAAATAATGTTTATAATTCTGAAGAGAAAACTGTCTTGGACTCATAATTCTACTGTAATATAAAAATAAATCTGATCATACAAATATAAAATCTGTATAATCGACAAACAATATACGTCTACCAAACAGCATATACATACACTGTTCACAGATCCTGTATAGTGAATGTTGATGTGAAATAGGGCTGGGCAATATATATCGATATTATATTGATAATGTGATACATAACTAGATATCGTCTTTTCCTGGTTTTAAAAAAGGTTGAATTAAAGTGAAGAGATGCAGTTTCCTGAACTCAGTTGTAGATGTTTTATGCTTTTTTTCTCTACCTGCTTGGTCTGCATATCTACGTTACTTATAATTGTTTTTCAAAAATATCATTGTGCAAATTTTGCAAAAGCACCAGTAGTCATCCCTACGATACTGTCACAATATTGATATTAAGGTATTCGGTCAAAAATATTGTGATATTTGATTTGTTTTTCATATCGCCCAGCCCTAACGTTAAACGACAGTGATTATTAGCTCTAATTTGAGAGTATTTTTAATGTACTGGTCCCGTCTGCTTTCATGGTGCTGAAAGCGTTTGGTTCATATTTTATTGAAAAACAACTTTAAATTGTTTTTAAAAGTCTGCAACTCAGAAAAATCACTGTACATTACTGCCTCTTTTCACCATCACAAATAAGATAAGATGATATGGTGCCTATGGGGGAATCTGACTGTGAAATTTTGTCTTTATTGAAATTAAGTCCTCTCAGGAAGGTCGGAGTTCAAGGACCAAAGCAGAGCAGCACTCCTTGGTGGGGATGCGATGTCTTAATGAGACACACTTAAACAGACAAGAGGGCTTGAAGCGCGGCCCTCTGATTGTTGACGAGTGTGAAGTCTCAGCTTTGATTCTGCTGGGTTGTGTTTGCTCTGCCTTAGTGCAGCAGGTGATTGGGCTAAATGGCTGCAGTTAATTAAAGGTTTAAGTTATCAGCAGAGCTTTATACCACTTAATTAACTACTAATTAAGTTAATTTATGCTTTAACCACCATGAAACGTGGGACCATGTACAAAGCTGATACTGCTCATCCAGTGCGGCTCAAGATACCTTCAAATTACAGCCTGCGTGTCATTTCACATCCAATGTAACAAGAGTATGGAGCCGTGTTGTTAAACACTGTGTCCCTCACAGTTCTCACACTGGTGAGACACTCCCACACATATTTCTGCATACACACACACACACACACACACACACACACCGTAGATGCTGTATCTTGACCTTGTCTCCTGTTTCTTTCACAGTTAGCAGCCTTATCTAAATGGCTACTTTGCAATTCATTGCAAACAGTACAGTTCCCACTGCTGACACACACACTCAAAAATGCCCATCTTAACACTTCGTTTATTGAGTCTTGAAATCTTATAGACTTATAGATCTTAAAGACTGCAACAAGGCAGAAAAAAAGCAGATGACTCCTCAAGTATCAAGAAAATTGTGCTTGTTAAAATAAAATTCTAGTTCAAGTTTAGTTACAGTGGAAACTCCAAAACCCCGTGGGGAGATATTTCCCTCTTGTTCCCTCCCAAGAAAAACGAAAATGAGATTTTAAGACTCGACACCAGATGAAACGACTTGTTAAGATGGAACTGTTTTGGCCGTGCAGCTGCAATGTGACAAAAGGGAGAGGAGGGTGACCGTACTGCGGCACGAGTCGGGCTGGGGGATGTTAGCATGGACACCAGATCCTTGAAGTGTGTTCTCTCCTCTTGTCCACAGCATGTGGGGCGTGGACAAACAGAACAGCGAGCTGTCTAGCCAGGTGTCCAGTCTGGCTGCCAATCTGAGGTGAACAGCCACTAGTGTGTGCGTGTGTGAAATGTCATGACCTTGTCTGATCTGTGGTCCGCCTTGCATTTGAAAGGGGTCCCTTATTGCGTCTAACTGTGACGCTGGTGTTTCACATTAAATACTCGCATCTGTCCTACACACACTGTCTGCATTTGTGTTGCTGTAAAGGTAGCCGGGAAACACTTTTTTAAAATCAGCTGTTACGAAGGACATTTACTAGAAAGACCTGGCCTCCAGGAGTTAAATATTATCCACCTCTAAGCAAGATGTAAGCAAAAAGGAACGCATGCGCCATGACATTTATTAAATACCACTTGACTCTTCTGCAAATGTGAAGGTCATTATTAATTTTGTTGACAAAGATCAGCAGAATGTAAGGTTTCAGTAAGCCACTGTTGAAAAAGATTCACCCTCGTAAGGATGATGGAAATTGGACAAATGAGATGCCATGAAATTTATTTGACTGGAATAAAAAGAGACCAGTAAAAAAAATATCTATTAACAGACCAGGAGCGCTGAATTTGCTGAGGCTGTTTTACATGAAATTGCACTGACTGTGTTTTTTTGCCGTAAGTCTGACTGAGACGTTTATGTGTAGAAATCGAGAGCCTCTTTTTTTTGCTGCTCTCTTCACAGCCACATCGGCCAGGTTTACATGCATGGAGTAAGCTGGCTCAGGGCCTGACTCCAGTGTAGGTGTTATTCAGGTTAAGCTGTTCACATGAACCCTTGATGCTTTGCGAGCGAGTGCAGGTTCCCTCTAAACACAGGAAAGAAACGACGATCCATTAGAAGTACCAGCATTTTTGTTGACATCATAATGTAGCCATAATGTGTTTACATGGTGCAATAACCCAGCAGTAATATTGTATTAAGCAAAGCATTTTAACCCCATTATTCATAGTCAAGAGGATGAACTTACCTACCTTTTTTTGGCATTAACAAGCAGAGATTCAAAAACCGGTCACTTGAGTAAACAACATTGTTTGTGTAAATATAGCCAAAGCAAGTTTCTGAATTGGGCTTTTTACAAATGCACAAGTTATTGATGTGATTTCTTGTTTGGCACAACAGTTTTCATGTTGCCTTGTTGTTGCAACAAGGTCAGCATGAACTTGTCGTTCCCGCTGTTGTGCCTGTTTCCTCTGCAGCTTTAAGTCATTTTACTGTCTGTATGGAAACTGTACATCTGCTATTATGGATGCACAGTTAGTCTATTCAAGTGCACTGCAGACAACTACAGGTTTTCAGTTGTTAATGGGTTTACTCAAGAGCACAAATGACAGATAAAGACCTTTTCAGTGTAGTTTTTTCCCACGATGCACGCCGTATTGCCGCTATGCGTGGCAAATTGGACCCTTACTCACTCAGGGACATATAGCGGGGACGTTTGGCGAGGGATTCTAGTAGGACACGTGCAGTACGTACCGCGGGTCTGCACGGTTTTGTACTTGTTTTTTTTTTTCCACACAGTTAAAACACCCCAAATATAACAGCGTAACATTGCAGCCAAGGTTGCCTGTAAACAGTTTTATGCCTTGCTTTTCCTAGCTGTGTGCAGTCGACAGATAATGGTGAGCCTCTGGTGTTAATAAATTACATCCACTGCCAATTTCCATAATTCCCTCCTTGTATTTTGACTCCAGCCTTGGATCACTCACAAATACATATACAATAAGGCAGAAGTTCAAAGAACATTGCTTTCCTGATTGACCCATTTATTCAGCAGCAAGTCTTCTGTGCGCTGTGGTAGTGTTAGTGCATCAGAAAACACGATTTTTGCGTATCTGATTTGCCTCTGAACAAAAGTCTAGATCAGGGCCTGTATGTTTCAGATGCTTATGATAACAACATTATTGCTGTTGATAGACTCTTTGCTTGCAATAATGTTTGACAGATCTCCCACACATGCCTTCTAATTCACCTCTTCTCTTTGGTTTGGGCTCCAACATTTTCTTTTCTCCCCACAGTGTTGGCTCTCCGTCCAACCTGCTCTTGGGTAGAGATGAATGGTTGGGCCGGTACTGTATCACACTTCCTTTTTCCTGTGTGTCTGTGCGCTTTTGGCTGCGTCCCCTGAGCATGTATGGTTCTGTCTGCAGTCAAACAGGAAAGAGACATAGTTCCGGTTTCTACCATGTTCTCTAACCCGAGATTTCTTTGGTTTGGTTTGGTTTTGTTTTGTTATCAGTAGTTTCTTCACATCATAGCTGACTCATTGCGAACCACCCTGTCACACAAACCATTTCATGCTTCCTGGGCTGTTTTGTGGATTTTTTTTGGGAGCAGTGGGATGTTACCTATGCTTTGAAAATGCTCGGTATGAATTGGATTCTTGAATAATCAGGTGTGGCTTTTCCTTGTTGGTGCAATGCCTTGTAATGTGGGTTATTTTTTTTGTCTGACACCTTAGTGACCTTCCAGTTTCTTGTCTTTGTAAAGTGACTAATCCGTTGTTTGACCTGTTTTTTTCCTTGCCTTTCCTCTGTTTTTTCCCTCTTATGTTCTCTCTCTCTCTTCATCTTCCATTTTCGTCCTGTCTCTTTCTCCTTTTCTCCATCTGTCTGTGACCCCATTCTCAGGCCCGTGACCCATATACCTCAAGGCGCCATGCTGA
Source organism: Myripristis jacobus (assembly GCA_900302555.1). NCBI lineage: Eukaryota > Metazoa > Chordata > Actinopteri > Holocentriformes > Holocentridae > Myripristis > Myripristis jacobus. Next base: position 14,007 of record OMLB01021011.1, read on the forward strand.
CTGTCAACACAAACTCCAGTGTGAGCATTAAGTCGGAGCCTGTCTCGCCTGGCCGAGATCGCAGCACCCCTTGCCCTCCGCCCTCTTCCACCACGCCGTCCTCGACCTCGGGAGGCGCCATCTTGACCGCGCCGCCCCAGTACCCCGGCTCCCTGCTCTGCTTGGAGCCGCCGACCGGCCGCTCCCCCGCAGACAGTGTAAGCAGCAACGCCAGTTCCTTTGAAGGCAGCGATCGCGACGACGCCGGGGCGGTCGGTGGCAGCACAGGCGGCGGCGGCGGCAACGGCAGCATCACAGCAGCAGGCGCCACAGGAAGCGTGAGCGCTGCCAGCCGGTCCCTGCCTCCCGACTTCAGCCCCTCCGCCGAGCTCCTCAGGGTGCAGAACGAACCGGAGCAGGAGGGAGGAAACATCAAGCGCATGAGATTGGACACCTGGGTCACATAGAGGCAGCAGCGAGGATTCTCAGCACCCCGAGTGAAATCTCGGTGACACTTAACCACCCACCTGTCACCCACGACACACACACGCACCCACACTCATCCCCTGAACCTCCACTGCCCCGACCCCCACTGCCATGTGACACTACCATCACACATCTGCCTCTGTCCAAAATTACACAACTGTCCACTCAGCTGCTTTACCCAGACTTAAAAGGCTTTGCCAAAAAAATTACTCTGGGGATCACGCTCTGAGTGAAGGAAGGATGGCTTAGAGCTCAGCTGGATATTTTGTCCGCGGTAGGCCACTGAATAGACACAAAGTAGAATCTCAAAGCCTTCTTGCTTGAATGGACTCCCGTATAGTCATTTCTTTTTGGTAGACTTGAGGCTTAAGACATTTTGCAATCTGAGGAAACCTTAAGAAAACATTTATCTCTCATGTGGTTTCAGCGTTTAAACCCGATGTGAAACCAAATCTACACAGGTAGATCATAGTCAGCAGCATCACCTTCATGTATTTACATCCAGCTCAGCGGTGTGGTCGGTGCCGCTCAGGCTGGTCGTCAACATTTATGGGACTTAACGCCATATTGACTGTCCACTCCTGCTCTGCGAAAATTCAATGTCATTTGCGACGTGCGCTGTCCATTCTTCCATAAAATCACTTCCAAAAATGCACTTTTGGAAATAACTTTATTTGGACAAGCGAAGACTGATCATATATTATCTGGCACTGAGCAAAGACACCCCGACAGGCTCTTCTAGGTAAGGATAATTCACCACGAATGGATCTTTTCCGCTGCCACAATTACCAACCTCGTACCCTCGCCCAGCCCTCAGGTGGCACTCGGTCGTCAACTTGTGCTGCCAGCCAAGGCTAAGGAGTCGAGCACCTTGCCAGAGTGCCAATATCAACCTCTTCAAGAAAAAAAAAAAATGCCAAATGCCTCTCACACACACGGTGCAGGGACGCTGAAGAATATCACTCGCACTGTCACAGCGACAAACAAACAACAAAAAGAAAAAAAAAGAAAAAAAAATACTATATGAAACTGTTAATGCTTTTCAGGCTTTGAATTTGCCATCGCTCTCTCCTCAGTTTGGGTGCTCCTCCCGTCCTCTCACCTCATCACCTTTGGAACTTGGATGGAAATTGTTGCACCAGAAATCCAGCCAGTCGTTCAGCTTAATAACAGGAAGTAGATGCCATCCAGTTTAATGCATAGTACGAGTTTTTTGAGCCTCTGGTGGCTTTTGTTAGGGAAAGTATTTGGTTCTTTCAGTCCAAGTGTTCTTTATCTGTTGGTATTTTAAATCTGTTTTGAAGGTCTGTTAGTTGTCCAGAAGTAGGAATTCTGACTTTGTACAAAATCACTCCTTATACAAAAAAGCTTTGATGTCCTCTTTAGCTCTCTCTAGCTCTCCTTAGCTCTTTGCGGTGTTTCAAAAAGTGAAAGGAAAAGACATTTTCTATATTTCTACAGCTTCAGTTGGCAACAAAGTAAAATAGCTTTTCAGCTTAAACAATGTGTATGTACATATGAGTATATTTGCATAGACTTTGCTAGGTATCCCTAAAACAAGCAATGTGTTGATTCTCAGTGGATCTGTTTGCATATATGAGTGTGAATTTGATATGTTTCGAGCTACGGTGCAGGGGTTACGCCACACTAGGTAGTGCTGGTGAATCGGACTCGTTTCAGTAACCTATTGTATGCTAGTGTTGATGGTGTGTGCACTTTCTGTCTCTCACTCACAGAGGCCTGCTTGGTCGTGGTGTCATCGTAGTCTCCCGCCACACATTTTCCACCCCACGGTCAAAGTCCAATCAGCTGTTGTCCAAAACCACCATCACACGAAATATGGAAGAGATTCATTCGGCCACTGGCGCTCATGTAAAGGATTGTCAAGAGATACAACAGCTAGTTTCCTCATGGTAGTATGGTTGATAATGAAATCATGTAAAACCTTTTTCACAATAAGCAAACATTCAGATCACGCCTCTCACTTTGTACAGCATGAAATTCAGTCACGAAACTGGCTACAAAGTCGTGTGTTATGTTTTTTTTGTACGTTTTTATAGTACAAATTTGTTTTGATTGAACCATTTCAAGTTTTGTGTGGGTGTACACACATCAGTTTCTAAGATTAAGCTCATTATACAGATACTAAGTTTTCCCTGGTTGGGTGAAGTTGAGTTTGTTTTGAGACGATGCTCAAAGTGCAGACGTGTCCGACAACAGTTATTCATCGCCTGATGTTTGTATCCTCTTGCAACAATCCTCTGCTTTTGAAGCTTGTGTCGGTGAAACGGCGGAGCAGATGGGCCAGATAGCAGCCTTATGAATCGATGCCATTCGGTGCGACTCGTCCCGGCCCGCCTCACCT